>JAUCMU010000033.1:15192656-15227861 GCA_032275025.1 Enteromius treurensis
GTTCACTACCTGATCTCGGAAGGGTGTGGTAGGAACCTTGGGCACGTAGCCGGGCTGGGGTCTCAGGATAAAGTGAGAATCAGCCGGACCGAACTTTAGGCACTCTTCGTCGACAGAGAAGTCCTGAAGGTCACCAACCCTCTTAATGGAGGCCAATGCAATTAGGAGTGCTGTCTTTAGTGACAGATATTTTATCTCAACTGATGCTAGTGGTTCAAAAGGTTGTCAAAATGTTTGTCAAATAGTAGAACCTTGTACTGATACACTCGACCCTCGAATGCAAACCGCAGAAGGGGTCTGTTTCAAGGCAGAATCGAGACGTGAAAGTAAGCGTCCTTCAGGTCGATGGCTGCGAATGAATCCTGGTGCCGAATGCAAGTTAGGATGCGCTTTGGCGTGAGCTTCTTGAACGGCAGCCTGAGAAGGGACCGATTCAGAGTTCGAAAGATCCAGGATGGCTCTCAGCCCACCGCTCTTTTTGGGCACGATGAAGTAAGGACTGTAAAATCCTGACCTCATCTCAGCTGGAGTGACAGGCTCGACTGCGTCCTTCGCAAGTAGGTCTGCAACCTCCGCAGTTAGGATAGAGGCATCCGTGTCCGAGCGGACACGCTCCCGTGGTTCCCGCGCTGGCGATACAGTGCTCCGGGTCCGCAACTGAGGATACACAAGACGTTTGGTTAGATGGATACCTCAGGGCACTGGGCCCAGAGGTGTGGAAATTCGCTCTTTTTTTGAGAATGTGGGTACCGCCCGTGGGTCGATGGCAGCTGAGTACACAGATGCTCCCGGCCCTCCTCCAGAAACCAGTCGTCCAGCCTCGAGGGATCGGACGGGGGCACACGTGGTACCTCCAATCCGATCCCTTCTGCGGCTCGGAGGGGTGCAGAAGACTGTGTGGTGCAGCAGAAGTCTGCGGGGCTTTTACACCGGATGGAACATTCTGTACGGTCACCGTGATATCCCCCAGGCGCCTCGCCGTGTCAGCCGAGAAGCCTTTACGGCTCCCCGAACTGCTATGCGAAGGACGCGAGAGGGAGCCGTCTTACGGACTAGAGGTGGAATCTCAGCACAGCCATGGTCACGCGCTCTCACTGAGCGCATGAGCCATCCACAAACGCCACCTCAGCGCATTCCTGGCCCAGACATGTGACGCAGCGCTCATGTCCATCTAAAGAGGTGAGGAAACTCCCGCACGGTCAGATCGACATCCCGAAGAACGCCTCTCCAACCGTGAGAAATTGCTCTTTTACCGCCCGGTTTGCCCATGGAGGACATCTCGCGGCATGCCGTGCACTCAGGTGAGGTCGCTCACTGGTGTGCAAAAGATGGCTTGTCTCTAGCCTTTAAAAAGGCTACCAGTCCGCAGGGTTTGCCAAACAGCCGCCCAGTCCTTGCTGATGGTGAAGAGAGAGCGTGAACTCGCAGGAACTCTTTTGTGGATTTCCTTTTTTCCTTGTAGACTCAAACAAAGGCATACAATGCAGTGAGGCTCCGAAGCAAAAAGCTCCAAGTGCACTACATCCGTGCCCTCTTATACTGTCGTAGTGACGAGGTGCACCTGGATGCAATCAAGTGCACGTCAATATTCATTGGCCTTTTCTTAATACTCAAAGGCGATTGGTCTCTTTACCATATTTTACTTTTCTTTATTAACTCTAATGTTATGTGCTCACTGTTGTTTTTCTTAGTTTAAAAAGAAACATGCAATCTAAACTGTTCACTGGATTGAACTTTATACAAACACTTTAGTTTGCTAATTTAATCACAACTTTGTCCCCCAGGGAACTCGCTGAGCGTTTGGCCACTAAGTGGTCCGTCCTTCGTGGATGCACAGCCTCTGAATGTGTGAGAATCTACCTAACCGTGGCTCGCAAGTGGCCTCTGTTTGGGGCCAAGCTGTTCAGTGCCAAGGTAAGATCAGATTAACTGTAGACAAGATGATAGTTTTCTTCAAAACTGACTGCTATTTTCTGCACAACCTTGACCACCTAAAACGATTTTCAGATGTAAGAGGGCTGTTAAAAATGACAGAATTTCTCTTTTTCCTCCACTTTGTTGGTGCGCAGCCACTTCCTCCCTCTTCACTGGAGCAAACTCGAGTGTGGCTGGCTGTTAATGAGGATGGGCTCAGTGTTCTTGACTATACAATGGTGAGTGAATGCAGAGACTTGCTGTAGTTGTAGTTTCATAAAGTAAGACTGCATTAAAGGAATATTACGGGTCATTAACAACTTAAGCTTTTTAGTGTGCTGTTGATTACCACAGAAAATAATTTAGGCTCCCTCGGGTTGTAAAAACAAATGAAAAACATGCTTACAGTAAAGCTCTTTAATGAAAGCCTACAGTATAAGTAAAGTGTACAGCACCACAAATATAAAACTATAATACAGTTTTGAAAATGTATCATAGCTAGGGATATGATGTAAAAATGTATAAATATGTACATTACATAGAGCTAATTCCAAGTAAATGTAGGGTTAAAATATACTGCTTTGACAATAAAAATAAGCAAATACTCTACTAGCAATCTAAGTACTATTCAGAAGCCTTCACAGTTCCATGACATCCACACCATTTGTTTTTTTTTTTTTAATTGATGGCACATAACCAGATGTTTATGCATGTAGTAGTTGATGAACAATTTTTCAAATGAACAATTTAGCAATTTAACAAAAATATAAACTTTGTACTTCTACTTTAAAAAAAAGCGCATCTACAGTGGAAGCCCAGCAGATTTAGAGACCTACAGAATTTTATGTAATTTTTTTTTTTTTTTTTTTTAGGTTTCAAGTCCTATACAATTTTTATCTGGAACTTAGAGGGCTTAGATTGGCAGGTGTTGTTTAAAAAGCTGTAGTCCTGGTATTTTGCCCAGTTTTCTCACTTGGAGAGGTCTGATTGTTTTGAGAAAGAATAAAAAGGGTCAGACAGACTCTGTAATTTTCTGTTCTCTATATTTATATATTTTTTGCTTTAACTTCTTCATCCACTCACTACTCTTACCAGCTCACAGAAAAAGAAAAGATACAGTAATATTGTAATACATTAGTAGTTGATTGATATAATTATGATTTATTGTTATTATTATCAACTGTGTTGTATTATGATATATTTTAAAATGTACTTATTGTTTAACTAATGTGACTGTCATTGCTCCAGTATTTAGTGTCACATGATTCTTCAGAAATAATTCTAATATGCTGATTTGAAACATTTCTTCTTATTATGATGTTGGAAAGAGATGCTGTTTATATATATATATGAGAGAGAGATATCTTTGTAAATCTGTTAATTGTGTGTGTTCTGCTTTTCTTCAGCACCCGTTAGTCACATATCCATACCAGTCGGTGATCACCTTCGGAGGTTGCAAGGAAGATTTCATGCTGGTAGTCAGCCAGATTAAAGACCAGGCTTTGGGCAAGAAGACAGTAGATAAACTTTTATGTGCAATGGCTAAACCAAAGGTAATACCTGCTAAGTTGCAAAAGGTAAATCTGAATTTCCAAATGAAGCCAGTAAAGACGGAATTCTGATGTGGTGCTTTTTGCATTACATTTTATGACCTATCTTAAAAATCTGATCTGAAGTGTGTGGGGGTGAAATCAGAACTTTAAAACGGCTTAAAACCTGTGTTGAACTTCTAAACCCCCCTTCGAAACCACTCTCTGAAAGACATCCAATGATAAAAACAGGTTTTTCATTGAGAGTTTCTACTCGTACAGCATTACATGATACAGGAAGTGCTAATGAGCTCGTATATCTGTGGATGGTTGTGTCTTTTTGGCCTGATACAGTAAGATCCACTAAAGACCTCCTGGCTGATTGTCATTCTCTCTTTCGATGCTGTAGATCTTGGAACTGACGCTCCTCATGGCTAGTTATATTAACTACTGGACATCCAACTTACCAGGGACTGGAAACCAGACTCAAGGCTCAGTGCTGGGGCCCCAAGGAGACAGGAAGCTCTGGGACATTGACAGCCGACACTTCCCTTCAATGACATACACCACCAAAGGCCCCACTCTCCTTTAAAACCTCAGTCTCCTCTGGATACATCACATGGTCTGCAATCAAATAAAAACACATTTTAGGAAATGTTTAGATCATTTACTTTGGGATGCAATTCAAAGATCGCGTGTTTGAAGTTTCAAACCATTAACTGCATAAGTTATTTATTGTGCGAAACAGACACTACTTGCACACTGTTTGTAATCCAAATACAAAAATTAAACACATCACAAAGTAAGTTTTAAATGGAGACTAACAGAAACCCACCCTGAGAAGATCACCCACAAAGTCAGAGCAGATCCAAGAGTATTTCATTCTTGAATGCTAAAAAGTTTGGCGTTCCTTTAAGGAATTGGAGCTTTTAAACTGGACGTCCAGTTAAAGGCACGGTTTGACTTTTTAATTTGTGCATAACATGATTTTATTTCTGTCTTTGTTTGAATTTTTAAATGTTTTGTTAGTTTTTTTGTTTGTTATTATTGGTTCAGGACATTTTCACTGTTAAACGTGGTACCATCTGTCATTTGAATATCAGAATGTGTGGAAACATTACACAGATCATCTCTAATACATTAGCACATTTAAACTAACTATCCAGTATATAAAGGACAGTCTTATGTGGTACATGACTCAAGAGCAGTGTATTATCTAGTGGTAGTCTAACAGGGTTGATGAATTCTTCTCATTTATCCAAGCAGGAAATTAAATGAAAGTGTGAAGTTGGGGTTAAAAGTTGTTTTTCTCATTTGTTTCGTGCCATTTTCCATAGTACTACCAAACATAATGCTTCATCTGAGCCAAACTGTTCATGTAGTGACAAGTTTTATGATATATAGTAGTTGCAGAAAGGCACACATTTAGGCTACTTCATATTTGCTCGCTAGCCATAGCCTTGCCTCTTGTATAAAGAAAAAAAAACAGCCACACAATTCTCAATATGACGTTAATATGTGCAGGATCATATATTTTCGTGACATTTGTAGATTGAGAATGGCCATATAGTTATAGTGATATTATTATGACATCATTTTTATTCGATTTTTTAAAACATTAGGCCTTAGCATATTCACCATAAAGTGCATGTTTTCCATAATTAATTAAACTTAACAATAAATACAAGTACAGTCTACTTTCTTCAGTAAAAATATACAGTTTAATAATTACCAAGAGAGTTTTAGAAACTGATCATTGATGACAAGTAGGTAAAGACACACTGTACCAATAAATTTGCAGATTTTAATTGGAGGATGTATGGATGAGTTTTGAAAAAGCTGTAATAATGACTAGAATTATCCTGTGAATCAAACCACTGCCTCTGTATTTTGAATATTTATTTTGTATTTTTGTTTTTTTTTTGCTTTATTTTTTATGTCTAACCAACTTTTTTTATTCACTTCTTTTCTAGAAACCTCAAAGCATTTCAAGTGGCTTCAAATAGTGTCACTTTTGTAGTTGTTTAAATCCAAGGCCAAAAACGTGGTAAAACAGACATCCAGAGGTGATGCTATGAGAGCTTCACATTTGATGTGCGTATAGAAGTTTTTGCAAATAAAAAGTAAACTGTTCTGGTGTTCCTTTTGGACTAATTTGTGATTATTTAATTATTGCATTTCATTTTAAGGATTAGTCAGCATTATATTACATTCATGTTCATTTATGTGTAAAAACTCTATTCCGTTACATTATCAAAAAGTAATTTTCTTTTAGGCTTTCTGTGTGCTTGTAGTAATCATTAAGTCTCAAGCAAATTTACAGAACAGTTTGTTTAGAATTACTTATATATATATATATATATATAAAGACGGATAAGTGAAAAAGTGAACACATTTGCTGGCCATCGTGTAGGTTTATAGATGGGGTTGGGTTTTGTCTGCTCTCTCACTCCAGGCAGGTCAAAGTGCTAATGGCATTTCCCTGCCAATAGCCTGCTATAAATTCACAATTCGAAAATTAAATGGGGAAAAATGTTCTAAGCTAATACGGTAATACGCTCATTACTCAGCCAAGACTCTCTCTAAGCAAGTTGTAACATTGAATTAGGGAAAGCCTGCTTTTCATTGTTGCCTTCTGCAGGGGAAAAAAAGCTGTGGCTCACTGTATGATTTGAAGGAATCCCAGACACATTTTAGTTTATGAGACATCAAGAAGAAAATTATTTTTACCTAAGTTCTGTTTTAAAATGCTTAAGAGCTTGAGCATTAGCATCTATCTGTCTATACTGTGTGTGTATATATATATATATGATATATATATATATATACACACACACACATATATATATATATATATATATATATATAGAGACTGGTCATTTACAACTGCTACTTAAAAAACTACATCAAAGCACACCTGTTTTAGTAAACACTATTAGGGGGCCTTTTTATTTATTTATTTCAAATATTTACTACATTTTTTATTGAAAATAAATGCCGTTCTGATTTGGTATGTGATGGGAAAACGAGTAATACAAATTTGACGAAAGGCAAATCAACACATTGCTGTTGATCGCAGCCAAGCATCGATGGGCGGAGTTAATTCTAAATTTGGCCTTCGAGTAAACAGACTCCGTTCCTTTTTTAACAGATTTTAAATATTTTTTTGTATTTCTAAATGTTATTTATATATTATATTACTGCAACATTAGGATTATTATTATTTAATATTTTTGATATAAAGCGCTATATAGATAACAGCACGGAAACGTGCTGTAGAATAAAGTACAGTTTATGTCCTACCAATGATATTGTTTTTTTAGACATACAGAAAGTAGTTTGATATAGTTAGTATGGCATTTCCAACACAGGCCTAGTCTTGTTGAAATATTTTGTATGATAAAAATAACTAAAAATTGCCTCAGGGAAAAAAATATTTTTTTTTCTTGAGAAAGAGGCTTTAGCACAACGTGTTTGCAGATGCAACTTGATTTGATATATTGTTATCCGTGACATTCAGACGTGTATTTCAGTGTGAAATAGCCTACATCCAAACTGATATTTTTTATTAGCGTATTATTTCTATTTAATCATATAATTTCTTCTTATAGTGTCCTCATTGAACTCTGACTGAGTCAAATTTAGAGTTAAAATTAACCGACATTGCCCAAGAGCGCGCTCACACACACCGAGTCCCCTCAGTTCAGCTCGCGCGCCAGGACGCCGCGTGTCAGACAAGCATCGGCTCGGACTTCCGTTGCGTCTCCGCGAAGCGAGGAGCTACAATAAACAAACCGTACCGAAACCACAAACCGAAGTAAGGTCTAAACACACCTGTAGTCCTCAGCACTATACAACGCAGCTTATGACCACCTTAAAATAAAAACAGACTCCTCTTTCGTTAGGCCTATTCTTTATTTCCTCGAGACTAAATACGAATAACTCTGAAGCGCGTTTGAAATAACAAAGCGGTTTAAAACATGACGCCGCTACTATAACTGTTTGTTTTCCTTAACACAGGCCCGGAATCAAAAATGACATCTAAAAAGCAGACTTTACTGAGAGAAGCGTCTCATCAGATCATAGCTGGCGGGTCTGCAGGTAAGACGCGCTTCAAGTTTCTATTTCCACAAACTTTGTTTACCAACTCGTAAAGTGTGGCATTCAACACCAGTTAGCAGACACTCAAAATCGCTTTGAAGTCCGTCAAATACCTTTTTTTTATGGTAAAGGTCTGTGTACATGAAACGATTAGGTTTAGTAAGTAAGTTATTGTTAATGTCGACAGATGACAGAGACATAAACCGGATGTCTGTCTTGATAGGTAGAGTACGCGAGATACACGCGCACTTCTGTTAGTTCCGTTTACAAACCGTTCCCTCAGAATATTGGCACTTAGTTTAGGGCTATTTGTGCAATATACCCCTGCCAAAATTAAAAAAAAAAAAAAAAGTTTATTTAGATTATCCTTGTTATGCCTAACGTACCTAGGTTTACGTTAAAACACCATCTGATTCACGAGCCATTAAACGTCACCGACAAGACGTCTTAAAAACGCAACGCTAGAGAGACGCGTAGAAACAGCCAATAAACCCGTGTACTGCAAATATTCAGAGACCAACAATTGTTTTATTAAGCGTTTTATGTAACATATACAGCAGACGGAACGTACGTCTGCACATTTGTAAAAAAGCATGTTGCCAACTGCTTTCCAAAAGGTTTCATTATGCATTTTGAGCTCTTCAAAATGCATTGGCGTAGAAATAGGAAAATCAACTCATGAAGAGTTTTTTAACGAGAAAGAACCGGTGTAGTGGCCCTTTACTTTATTGCTTGTGTCATTACAGACAGTCAATCTATTACTTATGTGAAGTCTACCTTTTATACAAGAGTGACAATGAAGGATTTTGAACTTTAGGTTCCACATTAACAAATACATAAAAGCATGCCCTTTTCACTTGGTGTTATATTTTAACATCCTTTGAACTTTGCATCATATTTAGCAGCATTTTAGGACTTTTCTTTCTTTCTTTCCTTCTTTCTTTGGTAGAATAACCCAGTGTTATTCGATTGCACCCCCTGCACTTGTCATATTCCCTCCAGCAGCCTGTTAACGAGGCTGGGTAGAGTGAAATGTTAATTTATGTATGACCTGGTCACAGGGATTGGATAAGGTTTGTGCTTGGCTTCTCTCAGGTTTGGACTGACTCTCCAAAACTGTTTTTTTTTCTCTCTCTCTCTGAAGGACACAAGAGTTAATGTCACTGCAGTGCATTTTATATATCCTACCAGGACTCGTTTCACAGCCTTTCCATTCAGGGAAATACAAAGAAAATGGGGCAGAAAGTTAAAAGGCAGAAACCGGGGAGAGTTTAAGCCAGGGCTGTCCAGACTCGGCCCTGGAGGGTTTCGCTCCAACTTGCCTCAACACACCTGCATGGAAGTATTTAACATGCCTAGTAAGAGCTTGATTAGCTCCTTAAGGTGTGTTTGATTAGGGTTGGAGCTAAGCTCTGCAGGACACTGGCCCCCCAGGACCTAGTTTGGACTGCCCAGGTTTAAACCATACCTTATAACAACCGAGTAAATGGTATGAGTTTTTAAATCTACCACAAGAGGGAAGCATTGCACTTGGCATCAGTGGTAGTCACAGAGCATTTTTTTTTCTCACCTTTGAGCATTATTGGCTCTTTTTCATGCTCTGTAGAGAAGTAACAGATGTGATCATCATCCTCTGACAGTCTATATTTTGCAAGATAATCTTAATGTGCTAGAATAAATTTGTAAAATATTTTATGAAGAAATTTGACTCTAAATTCTATTATTTTTATTATTATTATTATTATGTCTTTCAAGTGTTTATTAAGTAATTATTTAAACAAAACTGTATTGTACCAAATTATGCCTTGTGTTTTTGAGTATATGACTGCTTTATAAGCACAATAATCTTTATTGACATGCTTTATATTTTAGAAAATATTCCATCTATATTCGTACAAAGATATACAGTCTACAGTCCAGTCCAGCATTAATTGTGAAAAATGGGCCTGTATTAGCTCAGCCGGATATTGCGAACTTTACATTTGCCCAATTATGTAAAGAATTCTCTTTCATAAGTGTTCTTAATGGGAACTTATTTTCTTTTCATCATTTATCTTAGTTTTTATCCAGAAGGTCCGGAAGAACGGTCAGATGTTACCTTAAGTGTTTTTGGTATTGATTTCCTTTCCCTACCCCTGTTATGCAGAGTAATTTGGTAAGATTTACACAAAAATGTTTTAGTTATGATTAGTTTCTGTGTAAACGTATCCGCCGACCGCAAATGGAGTGTGACGGGAAAAGACAGACAGCCTAAGTATAATTGAACTCAGCCCACCGCTCCACAGCAGACCCTCACTTAAAACACACTCAGACCTCTCCTGCTTTAACTGGTGCATAAGTGTGAAATGAAGTTTAGGAGCATCAGACACCATAAATTTGCAAAACCTGAACCGAGAAGAAGAAAAGAGTAAAACCAGATCAAATAAACAAAAGCAATTAAAAGATGGACCTTGGGAGGAAAAAATGTACATTCGATTTCAGCCGCAAAGACCGCTTCGTCTCCGGGCCACAACTGGCTGCTACAATCAGAGCCGAATTAGGCCTAATATTTATTTCCAGAAACAATTGTACATGCCTCAGCAGGGCAATGATTGGACATGTTGTGGACAGATGTTTAGATGAGCTCATGTTTGAAGTAATGTTGATTTTGGAGGGTTCTTCTCTGAGCCTCCAAATCGCCGCCTTATACACCCACTTCTGTGTCGTTTGTAGACTTTTGTCTTTTTGCTGCATTCTATATCTGAACAAATTATATAATCAGAGTTCTAATGAAATTTCTTTAATAATGCAATCATTCGGGATCGGATGACAAAACTCGGGTGCGTTCATAGTGCTCTCGTCGGCGTGTAGAAAACCGTTCTCGAAATGGGGCAAAAACGCAATTAAAACATAATAAACATTACAAAAACAAACAGAGGAGATTTATTGACTGCTACGACTAATTACGGCTAGAGGAAATGTGCAGGATCATAATGTCACAAGAAATCAGTTGACTGCAACCAGGCATGAAGTATAATGGTAACATATGCAGCAAGGAGCTTAGACTCTCCAAACAGATCATATACCTCCCACAGGTACCTGCGGTTGATAGGAGCAACTCTTAAAAGAGCAAACACCTCAAATAAGCATTTTTTTACACCACGAATTGCTTATTTTCTTCTGGTAATAAAACAAAGCTTCTATATGCCTACAAGAACTACTGTCGAACTACTGTTTGCATGAGCCGGACATGGATTGTCGCTGTTGTGTCAGCTGTTTGTCAAAGCGGGGCCTTGAACGGATGGAGTTTAGTCTGCCTGGGTAATGTACGAACCAGCCAGGGGCCACTGACGTTATCTTAATGATATGATTTATGGAGGTCGCACGCTGAACTGAGCAGAAGAGCTGCGACAGATGGGGACGTGCGTGGGAGACGTTTCTACTGTAGACGGTTCGCTCAAACACACACACACACATCCATCATGCATGCTGTGTTGCTGTAAGCAATGAGGATAATTGCGGTGTTATGGTAAGAGTAGCATGATTATGATTGTTCAACATGGGAGGCTATGTCTGGGCTAGTGCTCGCACTTATTTTCAGGGGGAAATTATTAAAATGAGGGCCTTTGGAGCAGACTGAGAGGAACTGGCTACAATAAGTACAATATGCTCTATCGCCTGATCACGATGGTGATCTAATCAGGTTTGTTAATGTTAACCACATTCATTTTTGATAAAACGTACTCCCAGTGTTTGAATGACGTTTATGCCATTGGCAAAAATTCGAATCAAGCAAATTAGCTCATTTTAAAATGCACTGAAGTGTATTTTCCCTTTGTTGTATCTAAAGCGAGGGTAAACTCCGGCTTTAAAGCGTTTTCTCGTTATGAAATCAGATTTGACCCTGTTTACTTGTGTGTTGAAGAAAAAGTTTTTGACTAAATAGCAACTTCTTGACCACTTTTCTTTTTTCAATAAAGTCACATAGGAACTATAATTAATTAGTGTGGCCATTCTAAAATCTGAAAGCCTTTAAATCTAATAGAGTTTACAGATCAATTTTAAATAATGATAAGAATTCAAATTAGTGTTTCCATTTAGATACACCAAGATCCTCTTAAGAGTGAACTTGACCTTCAGCCTTAAAAGACTAGTTCACCCAAAAATCTAGTAAGTAGTCTAAAAAGTAGTTCTTAACTTGTCGGACACAAAGGAAGATATTTTAAAGAGTTTGTAGTCAGGCTGTTTTTGGGTCACCATTGACTTAGTAGTGAAAAAAATTATATGGAACAGCCTGGTTACAAACTTTCTTCAAAATAAATTACGATGTGTCCAGCAGAACAAAGAAATTCATGCAGATTTGGAACTACTTGACGGTGAGTAAATGATGACAGAATTTTCATTTTTCATTCAAAACTATTCCTTTAATGTGTCTGATCAATTCCTCAAATGGATTCTCCACTATCTTGGTACATAAAACCAGTTTCACAGTAATTAAAATACAAGTTCAGCATTTGCTGTGTCATTTGGATACGTTGGAGTCACTCATATAAAGAAAGAATCTGGCGGACATAACATGAAAACAAAATTTGAGTGAAGGAAAAAAAGAGTCACTAAGATTTCCAAAGCTCTGTGATCTGCCATCATACTGGCCGAAAACACTGTATTACATACAGTACCGTAATACAGCACATGGCAGCAATAACATAGCTGGAAAGGAAACCAGCTAACAAGCTATGCTTAATTGAGCACTTAGTCTAAGTAGTCAAGGGCCATAGTTTGAATGACCCTGTAGGAAAATGAAACTGTACGGTAGATGCTACACTGTGTGTGCATGAATTTGCGTGTAAGCATTCCCTTTTTCTTGGACTGCTGTCCATTTGGATGTTGTCCGACCTTGTAATTAGCGCAGAATGCTGATATGTCTTTTGGCTGGAGAAGAGCTTTTGATGGAGTGATCACAACATTGCATTGATCATAAAGTCTCGTACGAACGTATTCCCATAAAGCTCTGTCTAAAAATAACCTTCTCTTAGGTCTTTAAATGCACTTCAAATTTGTAATTGTTTCTCAATCCGCCATGCTGTAATTTGCAACGACTTAACTGTGGTGGAAGACTTGTGTTTTGCTCTGTTTGAGAGACAAATCATTGTCCCATTTTGGCTTTATATTGTCTGGAAACTTTGGGTGAATCTCTGCCCAGAGTTACAGTTCTGCAGTCGGCCGGGTTTCTCATGTGAAGAAGCAGCGAATATCTCAGAGGACTTTGGTCAAATCCTAACGTCATAGATGAATCCAAGTCAAAAAGTAATGTAAACATCTTTTAACTGAATCTAATTTGAGACGCCAAATTGTAGAGAATTACAAACCTAAGCTTGAATTATAAATAAACATAATAAGTACTGTCAAAAAACAACAACAGTCAAAAATGTTATAGGGAGAGATTTCTTGATTGAGCGTGACTTTTTAGGTTTATGCAAGTATGTGTACATACAGGTGCTAAAAATGATTGCATTCAATGCATTCTTTAAAGAATACTTTTTTTGCTCTTCATTAAATGTAGCCTTAGTGTTCATGTCACATCTTTAAAAATTTACCATTACAATGTTCAAAGCCATTACTAAGCAAATACTATAATTTGTTTGTAGATGCCATTTAGGTTCACATTTTTAAACGTTATGCAATGACATGAAAGTGTTCAAAAATGTGCAAATATTTTTTAAGGGCCATACATTTCTCTCTCATTATTTTTAGAGATCCAAGCGACTGCAAGCTTTTTTTAAGTAGTCAGAGCACAGGTCTGCAGCAGCGAGAATGCCTCTTCAGCTGGGTTAACTGACTCAAGATGAGCGGTGCGTGGGCAAGAGCTGAAATCATAATGTGATTTGTTGTGCTTGGGAGCCAATTTGAGTCCTTTTGGGAAGTTTCCCTGCCCGGTCGCCCGCTTGTGCGCTTTGCGAGGAGACCTTAATTAGAGAAGCTCAAATTTATAGACACTTTTGATTATAGCTGATCTTGAGTTGTAAAAGGATGACATTGCCTAGGAGGGGGACATTGGCAAGGGCGGCCGCACAATTTGATAATGAGAACCAAAGCTTAGGAGAAAGGCTTGTTTTGAATTTGTTTACACGTTTATTATCCTTTCAAAAGGAGCGCTTCATCCAATAAAATCAAGACAGACACAGATGTCACAATCAAGAGGCAATAAGAAGGGATGGGGGGAGAAATGAAGCGGTTTCCATTATTATGTTTGAAATAAGGGCAATTATACAATGGAATAAATATATAAAAAATGATGTTGGGTCATGGAAAAGTGCCCTGGTTTTACGTCTTGAATTCCTGTTCGCTCATGTTACCAAGTGGCACAGGATGGGCACTGGCAGGAAAGTGGGAGGGGATTATTGCACAATTTGATGCTGACTGGTTTATAAATTAGTTTTGAATGATTGACTGGATCTTAATTTCACAGAGGATGTGGCCAGAGAAGCTTTTTAGGACTGAATCATAAAAAAATAAAAATAAAAACTGTGCCTCAGGAGTTATTTCAGATTGATCTGATCCATGATTATATCCTCACTTTGACTGGGGACGTTTTTTTTTCCAGCCTGGGAAAAAGGCTGCATCCTAAACGGATAACATGTCCACTAAAATTTTTGGTCAGCCTTTAAATCTTAAGCTGTCATAATGTTATAATAATCACTTCACTCTTCTGCTTTTTTCTCATAATGGGGTTGTTTTAGTCAATGTCTTGCATGCAGTTGCCACACTCTTTAATAGGTGGCAGTAGAGAGCTATTTTAAAGGTTCACTTCCTCTCTTTCCTCCTCTCAAGGCTTTATAAATCTTTCACCAAGCGATGATGTTCCATGTGGAGGTTGAAGCTGAAAAGTGAAAGCTTTTTATAGTAATAGAGAAGATTTATATAGTTATAATTATGTAGGAGAATCGTATGGAGCGGGTGATGGTAAAACTTTTGATCTAGAAGCTTTTTGTGTCACGTAGGTTATTTTTCCGTCCAAACCATTGCAATGATTTCTGTTATGAGTTTTCCGTCACCTCACAAAAATGAAACACCGCTTCCTGTTCTTCTTCTGATGGTTTCAGCCTCATCCAAAGAGGGTCTCAGGACTTCAAATTCCCTATGGACTTAATATGACGTGATCAAATAGCAATGGTTTCATTTTCCCACCAGTGGCTTTGCTAACATTCCAAAAACACTCCAATCTCTCATTTGCCCATCACTGTCTAACGCTCGGGCAACACCATGGCAGGTGGTACTGCTCATCCTGACCGCAGTCCGAAGTAGCCGGCTAGCACATTCTATTCCAGGCGCTTAAGTCCTGAGAACATGTTCGTACTAACATTAAGATCTCTAGATGTTTGGTAGAGGAATAAATGAGGTCAGAAGCAAAGGGAAAAGACATCTTTATCCTCGAGCGGTGTCTCGTACAGAATGAGACATGCATGCAGGAATCAGTGGTGCAGAGAGAAGACCACACATTCTGAGGGATCCTAGGGGCTCTCTGCTCGTTTTGAAGTGCAGTATGGTGGAAAGGTTAAGCTATCAGTCTGCTGACTGTGGCAGCGTTGGGGCGGCAGAAGCCTCTGATGAGAGATGACAGATAAACAAATTTCCCCAGATAAAACTTCCCAGAAGGACACGGCGACTGCTTTGTGGTCTCTGCAGATGAGACTCTTAATATGACAATATGAAAAATCTCAAACCACACCATTTATATCAGTTCATTGTTTTTAATCATTATATAAAAATAATAATAATTACTTTTATGAAAAGGTTATCTTTTAAATATATATGCTAATCATGAACTATTAATTCATAAATATCATTTATGGTTCTGAGTCGTCATTATTAGGTTTTGAGTAGTTACGTTTTAACATATTAAACAAAATATTATTTTCTAAGAAATAGTGTTATAATAACAAAAAGTAGTTATGCCAAATATATGCCAAGTATATTTATGTTGGGAAATACCGGTCATATAAGGTAACTAAGGTTCAGGGTTAGTGCTTAGTTATTACTTAGTCATTATAGTTACTATAACAAGAACATATGTCCATGAGGAGCAGGGCTATACAAAAAGAGTGCTACCATATTTTGTATGTCATAATATAAAATTGTATCAGTCTCACAGCACAGAACTCCCCACCTCCTGAAAAAATTAATTCAGGACTTTAAAAAATCATTATCATTATTTTTATATAAAGACAACAAAGGTGTCTTGTCATTGGTGTAAAAAAGAAAAAGGGGGACAGGAAAAGTTCTGAGTAAAATTAGGTTTATGGCACTTTTGTTGTGCAGTGCAAAAAAAATTATATATTTAGTGTGGCTTGAGTGTTCATGTAAATTATGGGGCTGTTGTATAATTAGATAAAAAGGATACATTTTATATTACAGTTGCAATTTTATGCTTCTGTCAACTTCATCGCATAATCAGCATATTATAGAGATGCTCTCATCGTAGTTTTGCGCCGTGTAATACTCGCAATCTGATGGCTCAGCAGGTGTTTGTTAGTATGAGGGTAGAAGCAGAGCTGATGAGATGGGAGATATATCTCCTCTGTAAGCACTTGTTCCTTCCCAGGAGCCCATTGCCGCCCATGTAGAAAGGAATCTAGTATGGCTCTGGTGTCAAGCTCTGTCTTGCATAGCCAGGCTCTGGGGTGCTTTTGAAAACGGCCCTTTCCGCCTCAGTCGGCTGAATAGATGGAGCCCAAGGGGCACTTTTTCCACAGCCACCAATTTATCAGCTCATATCCAGACCGATACGGCCTGTCGTTGCCTGCGCTTTCCCTGTTTGTCCCTCTCAATGTTTATAAATGGCAGTGAGTGAATGGCAATGCCTGGCGTAGAGGAAATGTCTCACTGTGATTATGTGCAGGTCGCTGCCGTTTTTGTGGGTCTGTTTGTGTTTTGATTGCTTAGGGAAATGTTTTGTTTGGTAATTTTTTTTCCAACCCACCCACTCTCAGATTTAATTACATTTATGATATGTACTTTAAGTGTCCTTAAAAAAAAAAAACTGCATTAGGCACACGACTAACACTACAGTTCTTACTACACTATGAATGTAACGTAATCCACACTACGTTATGACTTTATTTAATTTTTTTCCAAAATGGCTGGACGGAGGGCTACAATAATTGCCCCAGGGGCAATTAGGTAGAATGGCTGTGGGAAAGTCATTTTGTAAGCCAAACATCCTGGTGCTGGGCTGCAGAATTCGGCCAGCTTGCGGGAAGCTGTTTGTAGGGAAGTGGATCAGGGTTTGTTTTCTTTCTCTGAGAACTCTGCCAGATGAGCAGCACCTGAATTTCAGTGCCCTTCTTTTCTGTTGCATCTTCATGTGACCAAAACAGTACTAAAAATGGGACAACCATGAATAATTTAAAATGTGTATCCCCTGAGTTGTTCTATGGTAAAATAAAATAACATTATAAAACACATAGTTCTGGTTCTGAAATCTGAATAAGAAATTTCAAGGCATTATTTGGTTCTGTAAATAAAAACCCTATTTGTTTTCTCTAGACGTAAATTGATTTTTAAAGCTAACATCTAAACACAGAGGTTGTTAATTAACTGTTGAAGTTTTATTGTTATTTCTACTTACTAGAGAAACTAAATTACTGAAAAACTAGATATTCTGCGGAAAAACGCTCCACCAAAAAGAGAATTCTTTAGTGTCCGCCAATTCACACTAAGCACTACATAATGGGACTGAACCATATGGTCTCAAAATGCTATATTTCTTTATAAAGGAATATTTTGCAATAAACCTAAAATTTGTGTTTTCACAGAAGCTGCCAAAATTTAATTTCAAATCATAAACTTTTGCAAGTGAGAAAATTAAGACATTGTTATTATTTTACTAAAGTAGTTTAAAGTAATATTATTATTATTATTATAAAAATTAATATAAATATAAATGTAAAGTATTATTATATTTTTTAAATGTTTTATTTTGACTTTTTTCATTTGCATTTATTTATGGTGCAGGTGTATTAAAAAAGTAATTATTGAGAAGTAAAATTAAATAAATTATTATTATTTTTATTTTGAAATTATTTGACTTTCTAAAAACAGTGTGAATGTGATGTGGATTGAGAAACGTAAACATTTACAGCATTTTTAAGAGATGTTTTTTTTAAGTCATAAAAAAAAAAACAGTAATTTTTGCCTACCAGCACTGTACAATCAATGTAATCCACAGCCTAAAGTGCAGGCTTATTGTTATTGCTTCATACTAATGAAACTGAGTAAACGGAAGAGTGGAAAATTTGATCAATGAATTAAATTAGTGATGCTAAAGATCTCTTGAAAAGAATGCATGTGCGGTAACCGTAAGCATAATTCATTGCGGTGGAATCCCTCTCAAGAGTTGGAAAACGTGACTGTTCAGAGAGAAAGCAGGCAAAAATGTAATTTGTTGTATCCCAACCCCCTGTTAGGTCACACACCTGATATAAAACGGGCCAGCTTTAGCAGTCTGAATATGTCTACGCTTTATAAACCAGAAGCTGAGCAGCTCACAAATGATATCCATCATCACAAGGGCTGAGCTGAAAGACCTGCCTTTTGAAAAAATAGAGTGGTGTGGGAAAAATGAGTGTAATGAGCATTTTGCATGTGGGTAAATCAAACGTCATGCTGTCTGAGGCACTGAGCTGCCTCGATGGATGACACAGTCCATTTATTAATCATGCTACAGGACTGTATTATTTTCTTTACCTTCCCTATTTTAGGTTGCACTAATTTAAGCATGCTTTGAAAAAAGACGAGAAGATCAAGTAAAAGAACAAGGCTCATAATTGGCCTCACAGATGAATGAAAATTATTCTTGGCTCCAATCCAGGAATCGCTAATGAGCAAAACAGCAAATGACATCATTCTGATGTTGTGAGAGAACTTACTTGTTTAAATTAGCCCTCCGCTGACACCTTGGCAAGAAATCTCAATTTTGCATGTAACTGCCATTTTTTCCTGACTTAGTGTTGTATGTGGAATAAAGGGACTTTAAGAAGGGCATGAAAAATAAACCACACTCTGTCATTTTGTTTGGTTCTCTTGCATGTTTGTTTAGTTTTTTTACGTTTGGGGGAGGAGCAATGGTGTATTTGTCACTCTTGAGCTAGCACAGTCTCTTTTGGCCGAGACGACTGAGGTTTGCCATCGCTCCCCTAAAAACAACAAGGCACTCCTGCCAAGCTTCCTAGTTAATTAGCGAAGCATTTCACACACTGCATAACTTCAAAAAGGAAATGAAAAAGTGACAAATTTGGAGAGTTTGGCAGCGTGTGAGAGTTTCTAAGCTGTCCTATTACCTGGTTTAACTTAACAGATTCTACACTTTCCGTTCTTTTGGTTATTATACTCAGAACATTTCTGAGCAATGTGTTTCCATCAGAACTATTGAGCCTTAATTCATTTAATTTCATTTAAGAGCTATTTCCCCAAATTGACTGTAAAAAAAGCTGATGCAAGAACAAAAGAAACGTCAAATTGTAGTTTAATGTACCCATGGAATGAAGTTGGATTGCATTGTTTTATGCTAAATTTAAATTGTTCTGGCTTAAGTGGTAATTAGTTTATTCATTTGCACTTCTTTTTTAATTAGGTTATAACTAGTACGTTCAACTGTGCTATTGTCAGTATTGCAACCATGCTTCTTTTAGTACTTGCTTCCAACCAAATAGTTCCTAAGCTCTTTGCTTCTTTCTGAAAAATTAACTAGAACTGTCCTATAAAACAGAATGTTAAAAAAGAACTACTGATCCCTTTATTTCATGCCTGACTTTTATAGGTTGGTAGGCGTCCATATCCATGTAATGATGACTGCCAAATGTTACAAAAAAAAATTGCAATGCTTTATTTCCCAGCTCTCTCAGCATTTTCAAATTTGCCAAAAAGAGCATTCTACGATTTGAAATGGCAGCTCAAACCTCCATAAATCATGATTGACATCCATCACACCTGTTCTAAACCTGATCACATCATCGTTCAAATCCTTCCCTCCTCCAAAAGACTGCTCCATCCTCACCCAACTCCCTCATAAGCCTGGGCAAACTGTCACCGCATCAGCCGCAACAGTCTGGGGAGTTGAACTTGACTTGAACATATGTCTTCAATTTTAATAGCCCTTCATTCCCCCAGATGGCCTGGAGGGGGGAAGGTTGCCTGAGAAGCTGCGTTTCATGTAAGAATAATTTGTGTTAAGTAGCTGGGCGATCTGTTTGTTACGCTAGAGCTGACAGTTTGTTTATGTTTCTTGAGGAGTATGATGGATGGGCCAGGAGTTGATGCTAATTAGGCTAAATTGTTGCTAAGAATGCAGTGGGCCTGCGCCACACTGCATAGGCCAGCTCCCATTGTTCCTGTCTCTTCGCACTCAGGGCGTAATTGAATGGAGCTTGCAGCCATTCATCATTGTAGCGAGAGGCAGGAACAGGAAGTCAGAGTCTGAGGGACTGAGGACTGGGAGGGCTGGGGGACAGACTGGCTGAGCTTGAGTGGCAGTGACGAGGCATGTCACAGCGACTTCTCTCGAACCAATCACTTTTTGATCTCCATCGAGAGACCCTCAATCAAGAACCTGGTGAGCTGCCTATAGTCCGCTACTTTGTATGAAATCAATGGAAGTGGGCTGTTTTGAATTCTGCATACCATGTGGATAATCCTCCTACAATTTTTTTTCACTGAGCTTGTCACAATGCATTCTGGGATTGCAATCTCTTGGAAGGATACTTTGAATTCTGCCATAGAACTTGAAAGCAAGGCAGCACCTTTTTGTTTTTGTGGTTGGTAAATTTTTTATTTATTTATTTATTTATTTTTTTGAGGGAGAAAAGCCATCATGATGGGAGTGTTCCTGTAATGCCTTAAATTTCTCACCAAATGGTTTTGAAAGAGTGCTAATATACTGTAAATTTAATTTATACAAAGCGAGTGATCAGTTGGAAGAGGAATATTTGCATTAATAATGCTAATACATAATGTCGGGACTCTATAAATAAGATGTATTGAATTGTTTTACAATACAAAAATGGTAGCGTCAACTTCAAAGGCACCTGTTTTTTTTTTTGTCAGACACTGTATCACTTCCTCTGTACCACTTCCCTCTCTGCCTATCCTTCCTTATGTCCTGTTTCTTAATTTCACTCATACATTGCCAGTGGCACCTTCTCAATGTTCACCTTAATTTGTTTTCTCCCCTTTCCCCTTCATTTATTTTCCTTGGTCTGCCCTTTTTCCTGAAGCAGGAAAGTGAGGAAATGACTTTTTCAAATCTTTAGACCTGTGGATCACAATCCAGCAGACCAAGACCCCCAATCACCCACACGTGCCCCTGACAACCATGCTAATGACCTCCATTCAGATTGGTGTGCCTCTCACTGTAAGGGTGTTATAGGGTCACTTCTGCTTTACTGTAACGTTATGCTAAACGAAGACATGTGAGGACCACACTCAGAACCCCCCCCCCTCATGTCAGCTCTGTGTTATGTTGCAAACGGACAGAACCTGGCACCAGTCAACACCCTTGACCTTCTAAGCCCGATCGCCCTAGAGAAAGATGGAGAAAGCATTGTTTACAGTGCCCTCACAAATGTTTGTGTAGAAACGCATGTGTTTTCAATTAACCTCAAACACGTACATTCACCATACGGCAATGTCATCTGCAAACAACAGCGTTATGACAAGGTGGAGGGGATGGGTTGGCTCATGACAGAGAGCAGACCATGTTTAAGATGGGTTAGACTTCAGGGAGGGACACTTAAATTGTTCTGGACGACTGTTCCTTAACTAGCCCCTAGCTAGCATGGAATGGTTTAGCATTGTCTGAGCTAAACAAACAATGTCCTTTCAACAGTGCTCCAATAGACTGATTATGTTTGAGAATGTAAGACAACTTCTTGACATATGAGAGGTCTTTCAAATCTACTAAAACCTAATGAGAAAGGTCCTTGCATCTAGCAAATATGCTCTGACACACTAATGTTTTCTTGTGTGCAATGCCAGTTTGATTGGACTAGGGTTGCCAGCTTCCGCAATAGAAATTAAGGGCCACTCTCAGATTCTTTTAGGAGACATTGGGGACTCTTTCCATTTCTTTGTACTTCAAAAGCCATTTAAGATTTAAATCTGATAAATATTGCAAGCAAAAGTACATAGAGTAAAGAAATAGAAGTTAGCTAGTTAGCAACCTCCTTTGTTTGTCCTTCATCCATCCCAATGTTAGTGCTCTCACATCACACACACGGAGCGCTTGTGTTTCATATCCATCTTCATGATTTGGTTTCGGTTTCATAAATAAATCAAATTTAAATATCACCTATACCCTTGTGTGGACAAAAAATTGGTAGTCTTGCATGTGCTGCTACTAATGCCACAACACCCTGAGCTGTACAACAAATTATTTCATATCAATGATAATGACCATGCTTTTTCGGCAAGCGCAAATGCTTTCAGCCTGTGACCTCGCTAGCAACATCGGGTAATGACTAAAGGTCACATTATTTTATTATATAATCCATCCATCAAGTTGTATCAAATATAAAAATAATATCAAATATTTTGTATGGCATGTTCCTGCGGGCTTTAAAGCTGCTTATACATAGGTTGTAGGTTATGGTCTGGATGGGGGAGGTCAGAAGAAGGAAGTGAGTGTGTTCGGATGGGCGAGAGTGAAACCTGAGCATGATTGAGTTAAGGAAAGGAGAAGAAGCCCTCCGGCTCCGAGTCGGATGTTGTGTATATACATAGGAGTCCTGTCATGCTACCCTTTAAGCAAGGGAGACTGACTTACAAATTGCAATGGGACTATTTTTGCATGCCAGAGGTACTTTTGTGTCCCTTGCAGTGCACATAAGGAGGTCGTGTGAGTGTATGTGTGTGGCAGCTGGCAGACGTACCTGTACATCCTCATTTTGTATGAGCAATGACAATGCAAATGCATGCAGATGTTTGCATCTGCTCTTTAAAGCTGTTCTTGATCCAAGATCACACAAGACCACATAAACAGATTATGATCCCTCATTTTATTCCCAATTATCAGCAATTTTTTGTGAATGCGGCAGAGCACCAAGAACGAGGAATCGATTCAATGAACTAATCAAATTCTCAGCCTCCTTTTCTTGTTTTCCTTGTGCTTTTTTTAAACTAGGAATTTGTTCTTGCTGCTTGCTCCGCCGTTCTTTGTCCTTGATTTGGCACAGCGTGTGAGGTGCTTTTTAAACTGTGGGAAAAAATGTCCCGAGCGAAGAGCGGAGTGGAGGCGCCGCTCAGCGCTGCAGCAACGCTAAGCAAAAGCAGATGTTATAAAGTTTACAGAAATCAGAACATTATTTTCCTGTTTCCATCGCATTCTTCTAAACACTTAGTGAACAAGCTTTGAAGTCACCCAAGAAATCTAGTCTGCGGGAGGAATGATAGCATCTCGTAGGGAAACAGCGTGAGGGAGGGGCAGAGGCGTCTCTACGCCAGCGCTGCTCTGTCAGAACCAGTTTCGCACTGATGCGGACAGAGCCATTCAAGGCCATGGCAGACGCCGCCCCCTGCACACGCCAGCATCACTGTGGTCCTTAACTTGTACGGCTGTGTGTGTGGGTCCACGTATACAAGAAAGATCAGATAAATCCAGAATCTCTCAAAGACACAACACAGGAACTGAGCGCAAGGGTTCCATCCTTAATCCCTGTGTTGGGATTACTCCTCGACTCCTTGGCCAACAGAACAGAGGACTCTTAACCTTTTATTTCAGTGTAGCAAGGCTCTTGAATTGTCTCTAAAACAATAGGGCAACAAGCCACTTCAGGTTAAAGTTGAAATTCATTTAATGTGCACTTGTTTTTGATTTAGCAAAGCAAATCACTCTTATTACCTTGAATTAGGAGGAAAGGAGAAAAACAAGTCTGTTTTCATGTTTCGAGCTCTGGGTCAGCTCAGCGCTTGTAACTTGGTGATTTGTTGTGGCATGGGAGTGGGACAGATGGCCATGTGTCTCTGATGGCTAAGAAGGAGATCTTAGTGTCACCATTGCTTCCTTCTGTCAGGATGCCTTCAAACCTCATCATAACATATACATGGATGTTGTTTGTGATAGTTCGGCCCTCCCAACCCTACATGAATTGCATTCAGTCTTTTTCCCCTTCTTTTCCCCTTTTCTGTGTTTATTGTGAGCCTCTGTTTGTGTTTGGATAAGGGGCTGGTACAGCCCCAAAAGCGAGGTGAGCTGTTTCTCTGTCTTCTTTGTGTATCTTTTGTGGTCAATGTTAACATTTAGGTGAATTCTTTCTTTTAAGAGATGGCATCTGTGCCCAGGGATGTTTTGCTTATTTTTCCTTACATTTTGTCTTCTCAAACAATCAGAACCTTCCTCAACAAAGCAAGACCTACTGTAGTATAAAATCCCACAAGAGCTGTCAAGTAAGTTTTCATTACAATTAGAAATGTCGTTTTCTAAGGTAAACATGAGTGGTAATGCTTGGCATTTTGGGTGGTTTTCATGGTGTTGCCAAATTGTTTTTTAGGCTTTTCTGGCTGTGTGCAAGGTTACTTTCCTCTTGAAATCCACAGAGTTCCCTCCTGTGCCTCTATGACAGCCATTCCTGTTCCTGCGCTTGAGTTACTACCCTTCTCCAATGCACCTATTCTATGCTATTCCTGAAGACCTTGATGAGCGGGTTCAGGTGTGTTTGATTAGGGTGGAGCTAAACTCTGCAGAATGGTAAATCTCCAGGTGCCACCTCTCCTCTGGGATCTTTAAGTCTCATATAGGGCTGTGTTTCATTTAAAATTGCATTTTATCCAAAGTGGCTTACCATTGAGCAATACAACAATGGATTCACCATAAAGAGGCAAATGCTCATAATAAAAGGTCTCAGACATTGTTTAAATGAGTACAAGCTATACAGGAAGGTATTTAAGGATAGAGAAAGCTATTTTTTAATGTAAGGATGCAAATAGTAATGAAAGAAGTTTTTAGTTGTCGCCTAATTTCATTAATTGCAAGGGATTCATAATTCTAGATGGTGTAAGAAAATCATTCCCTTTTGGGCTTGCCTAAGACCAGTTGTGCTGCTGCATTCTGAATCATTTATAGAGGTTTTATTGCGCATGATGGTAGTCCAGACAGAAGAGCAGTGCAAGTAGTCCAGCTTAGAAATGACAAGGGCCTGGAAAAGAAGTTGTGCAGCTTGCTCCATTAGGAAGGGCTTGATCTTTCTGATGTTGTGCAGTGTAAATATGCATGTACAAGTGGTTTTTGCAACGTAGTCTTTGAAAGTCGGCTGGTCATCAAATATTTCTGACAGAACTTAGCAGGGGTTGTTGAACCTAGCTTCATGATGAAATCAAACTGAGTCAGTGTGGCAGAAAGGATGAAAAGCTCAGTCTTTGCCAGGTTGAGCTGTAGGTGATGTTCTTTCATCCATGCCAAGAATGTCTGCCATGCAGCCTGAGATCCGTGCAGCTACCGTTGGATCATCTGGTTGAAATAAAAGAGAGAGCTGTGTGTCATCAGCATAGTAACCATTTGCCTGTATGATGGTCATAGTGGTGTTGTGTATATGGAAAAGAGAAGGGGTCCAATAACTGATCCCTGTGGAACCCCAGTGACCAGTTGACGGGCTTTGGAAACTGCCCCTCTCCAGGCCATACTGAAAGACCTACCTGTGAGACAGGACTTAAACCAGTGGAAATGATGAGAGGGTCAGGGGCGGATTTAGTGAATTTGGGCCTCAGGCAAATATAGGAATGGGGCCCTATTTTTGCACACATTTACTGTTTTGCTGCAGCAAAATGGTGCCACATAATTACGTCCAGTGTTTCTACATTTTTTATGTACATATTATTATGGGATTCTTTCATTAATATTTATTCATTTAGCAGACACTTTTATTCTTTCATGTTGTAGACAACGAAATAGCAATTAATTTAGAGTTGAGATGCTAGAAGTAGCCAGAAGTTTAAATTATAAAACAGTACTGTACAAAAGTCTTATAAAAAAGCCAATAGTATTTTCACCAACATTAAAAACAAACAAAAAAGGTTTTAAGTCAGTTACTATCTTTTGCGGTAGTGAAATATCAATTTACATTTCCAAACATTATTTTTGTCATTAATTGTAATAATGCAGTGAGGTGCTCCACACAGAGATCTGATCTGATCATCACCCAGTCTGCCTGGAATGACATGAAGTAACAGAACAAACTGAGACAGACTCAATCCAGAAGAACTGTGGCAACATCTCCAAGATGAAGAAAAAACCTACCTGGAAAGCTACAGTACTGTTCAAAGTTTTAGACACTCATGTATAAATGCTGTAAAATGAGGATGCTTCCAAAAATAATGCTATAAATACATTTAATTTATCAATTAACTTCTATTCATTGTTCATTGTTGGCAAAGGTTCTGTTATAATTAGGCTTATAATGCTTTTGGGGTAATGCAGCCCAGGTGCCTTTCTGCGGAGCCCCTAAAGGGACCTTTGTAAAACAATAAAAAATGAAGACAAAAACATTTTGCATGCTCACAAGAAACTTTTTGCAAGCTCACCAGTTACAGTTTGTGGATGCATAACTTTTTGTAAACTAGGGATGCTCCAATCACGATAGGCCGATCTATAATGCCCTGTAATAAGCGCTAAATGCCATCAGGTGCGTGATTTCACATTGAGCCGTATATACTACACACAGCCATTGTTCACTGATGAGCTGCGCAAATCCACGCTAATAATGAACATGGTTTTGCGCAGCTTGTCAGTGAATAACGGCTGTGCGTAGTATATACGGCTAAATGTGAAATCACGCACCTGATGGCATTTAGCGCTTATCACAGGACCGCGTTTACTGACAAAATGCGCATTATAGATCGGCCGGAGCATCCCTAGTGTAAACACTTGATAATAAAGCTCTTTCTGATTCTGACTTTTAAAACACATTTTGTATTTCAATATGGCAATACAGCCTATTGTCCCACATAAAACCTATTCCTCCAGTCCTTTTCTTAATAATTTATATATTATTCATCATTATATAGCTTGTATATTCTTTATCTTTGTTATTAAAATAAGAAAAAAGATGTAAATAAACAGTAGTTTAATCAAGAGCAGCAAGTGTAGCCTGTGATTAACATTGAGACAGATCTAAGAACTACTGTAGCCTATCTATCTGTACCTAATTATAACATATAACATTACACATCAGATTTTCCCCTTACCATTAAACAGCGCCATTGTTTTGTTTTCACAGGTTTTAAAATCATATTTTACTGGTTTGAACTAATTTTATTGAGAATTCTATATGAATATTCACAAAGCTGGAATGCTGCGCGTTTAAACAAAAAACGAAGATTAACAGCAGTTATTGCAAACCTTACTGAAGTAAAGTAATAATACACATAGCCTATTGCCATATCAAAATCCAAAATTTGAGCTTTTATACTGCAGCTACCAATCGCTTCTAGACCTCAAAAATGTGTTTAAAATGTCAGAATCAGAAAGAGCAAGCGTGTTTACACACACACAAAACACAAGAAATTCAGTGGAGAATGTAAGACATGCATATCATTTAAGGTAGTAGAATACATTTTAATGTTAATAAATGGACAATAAATGAAAAAATAACTATATGGTAAAAAAAATAGCCTAGATAAAAAACAATTATGAATGTTGCAAATGTTGTATAAAATATATATAAAATATACAGTGCTGAGATGTTATGTACTGTATTGTTCTGGTGAAAAAGCTGTTCTTAAGCTGTTCAGTGGTGATTTTTCTATGTTGGAATGTAAGAACAAAAACAATGTTTTTGTAATTGAAGGCCAAAATAGATCTCAATTAGGCTAATTCATGCTCGTTTTCTTATTTGTAAGCATGCAAAAGTCCCTTTAGGGGACTCCGTACCTTTCTCAGTCAAGTGTGTGTATGTTTTTTTCCCCCACTCATTATAGTTACTAGGCAAAAAAGTATGAAGGCTTAGAAATGTAATGGTACAGGCTTTAGTAAAAGCACACCAATTCTTGTGTATAGCACAAACATTGCGGGACTAGTTCTGTGCCAAAGTTCAATACTTGAGGTTGAAATTTTTTCAAAGTCGCAACTCAAAGTGTGAGCATTACTAATTGCAAAGGTGGCCTTAGGAAACACCACAAATTAGTGCTGTAAGTCATTAGCAGAGAGCTCAGGGGTTCCTTGAGTGTGAGTTAAAGTCTCGGAAGGCCCCTGGAAAGAAATGACGTTGAGGAAAGAGGCCTGCAGGCATTTCTGCAGCAGAGAGCTTCTCCTTATGTGTTTAGATTGCTTCTCCACTCGCATCGGCCTGTTATCATTGGCTGGACAGCCGGTGATGCTGCTTCACTGGAAAGGCTCTGGTGTGAATTTTACTGTAGGACAGGGAACACAGATCATAAAAGCTGCCTGAGTTTGAGTCGTGAGCCCAGACGGGCCTATGTGGCTCTTACCTTTACTTCCCACCATATGCTTAAGGCCCCACACACTAAAATGGAATCGGAGTGTGTGAATGGAAGACCAGAAAGAACCTGGGCGAGAAAAGGAGAATCTTACCTCACACATGTGGGCACAGGGCTGTGTTTTGACAGTAAGTGCCATAAAAAGCAAAAGCACAAAGAAAAGAAAAAGAAAAAAATGCTTTTCCCTACTCATGACATCATCAGCCAAATATGTTTTGAGCAAAATCCATTTATTGCCTAGTGTAAACGGCCAGTGGAGGAATCACAGGGGAAGATAAAACAACAGCCTGTCTTTGCTCTTTAATGGCAGCACTGCTCATTGCCTCCCCTTGCGCCATGGCATTAGGGCTCCAGATGCATCGGCCACCCTGCAAGCTCATCCATCTCTCAGCTTTTTTCCGTAGCTCCTTTCTTTCCCATCCCATCCCATCTTTTTCCAGCATGCAGACCTGCAGCAATGCTGCCAGGCTGAACAACGGAGAGGGCCAAAGCAGATGGACCCTCCCGTCCTCTGTCCAAACATCTACCCTCCCCTAGACTGCAAGAGCGTCCATGGTGCTGGTCAAGCCCAGGAGGGGTCAGGACCCTGACGTGACCGAGGCTCTGGGGTCAGCCTGAGCATAGGGGGTCAGCTGGAGGAAAAGGCTTCCGCTGCCCGCTGACTTTGGGTGTGAGGGAGCAAAAAACAAGAAGTGAAAGATGGCCCAGGAGAGCCTGAGCCAAGCCATGAAAGTTTAAACAAATACAAGGAGGAGAGAATATCACCTTGGTGGTCTTGCACACTTCCCCCAGCTGATGTTTTGTTTTTTGACAGCCCTTATTTTGAGAATTAAAAGGTAAGCCAGAGACACTACTCTTCACTGCCAGTGTGGGGTGATATTAGTAGGTCCTGCTCAGAGACACCATTAGTAACAAACACGACAACCATTATAATAATAATTATAAACAGGTTTTTAATTGAAGCCTTTAAGTATTATTAAAATTGCATGTGTGGGATGTGCTGGGAAAGCATGTTGCAAGGTTTTTTGTTTTTTTGTTTTTTGTTAGTTTGTGACATACTATTTCTCTCAGGAGGAATGTTTATATGTATGTTTAACCACAGAGGATGATACAAATGTAGCTCTGATATTTTGCGTTTAGTGTTGATGTATATGCATGTTTATCCACAGCATGTGGTTTCTGGAATGCTGTTAATTTGACACGACAGTTTTAGAGACACCAATAGAATGTGCTGTTCACAAACTGCCTGTATGCTCCCATGGATTTGCTGAAATATAAATGTGAAATATTGGTAGCATTTTAGTTTATGGTCTCTTAACTAGTTGCTTATTAGCATGCGTATTACTAAAATATTAACCATTTATTAGTACTAATTATGCACATAAAAATGCCTCATTCTACATCCCTAATCCTACCCAATACCTAAACTTAACAACTACCTTATTTACTATAAAAAACAGCAATTTAGGAATTTATTGAGGGGAAAAGTCATACCGAAATATTAGAGTATCTTAAAAATGTATGGTTTGCATGTTATATATTGTATTTCAAAGCATTCTGGTTTATTCAGTGGTCAAATATTTCAGTCTCTACGTGGCTTCTTCAAGAAGTAACTCAAATTAATATTTCATTTTCAAGTACTTATTTGATTGCATTAGATTAGCAGTGTTATAAACCAGTTAAGTCTGGTATCACAACCTAATTGCCATTGACAATCAGTCAGGGTTTATAACTGTCAATTATTCCTTGTTATTTTACACCTTTAAATTTACCTTCTGCTATTTACAGCTTTTTTTTTTTTTTTTTTGCAAGAGAAATAATATTTTTCATGAGTAACAGTAATCAGCCTAATCTGTCATTAACAAAATAAAAAAAAAATAGTTCTGGTCTCCATAGCTTTAAAACGAAAACAAAAAGTGAACTAAATAAACAAGGCAAATCTCCTCCGCATATTATCAAAGCAGAGTGTTTTATTCTGGACACGCTTTTCTGTGAGTTTTCGGTCTTCTTCATGCAGTTAGAATAACTGGTCTGCTTAATTTGATTTGATTTATATGTGACATATGAAATTGAGTAATTTATCTTAACGAAAATGCTTGACACAATCATTTATATTACCCGTTTCAAACTCAGGCCAATTATGGTAATGGAGTTATTAATATTATAATTTATTAAATTATTTGAGGTATGCATATTAATATGGTTTTATTGTATTACTGTATGTTTGCAGTTTAAATAGAAAATAGACTTAAGGCAACGTGGTGCTGTCAACAGTCTAATTTACATAAAGTGTATTTATTTTTGCCACTTACCCATAAATAACACTGTAAATGATTTGAGAAATTGTTTGTGTAACCTTAGTAACCACCAGATAAACTCCCTCTGGGTTCAGACAAGTTAATTTATGTCTATATCAAACTGAGGTGAGTCACGTGAAGAAGTCAGCTGTCATGTTAGACTAAGGAAATATTTGAGCAGAAAAGGAGTTTATTAGGTATCAGTGGCCTGTGTTGTATGTTTTTGGGAGACACTGCTGAGCTGAAGTCGAGGTGTTTCTTACACGAGTCCCTGTGGAAGCGATGATATGTATGCTTTAAATCTGCTCCGTTTATCTATGGAGTGGAGGATGGAAGAATAACACATCATGCACTTTGTTCACCCCAGCCTGCAGTAAAAAATTAAGAATTACACAGTCAGAGACAGTTTAACTTATGGTCGTAAATAACTGTTTTACAGAAGACGCAAAGACACTGCTCGCAGCGGTATGAAGCACTCTCTGCAGACAGGACTAAAGATACACACCCACACAGATAATCTGTACAGATAGGCTCGGAGGTTTGCTAATGCTTAACCACACTTACAGTAAATGAAAGAAAAAGCACAAGCATCTGCAGGCAATCTTCATGGGTTTTTTTTATTGAAGTGAACTAATATTTAATAATCAGCGGGTCTACTGCTTTGTTTATTCATCTGTATGTTAATAATGTTGTACAAATTTTCTTCCGCTTTCCAATATGCTTAATTACGTTGGCGAAGACTGCTTCCAATATTAAGAGTTCATTAATGATCATACAGCTAAAACGTTACTCAGTGAATGTTCTTTTTTAAACTCAATATATATAAAATACAGTATATTTTTAAAACCTTGAAAAATGTAAATTTTTATAGAATATTTTGATATAGAAACCATTTTTTATAAATGTCTGCATTCATCAGTTTAATTTTTTAGGTAAGTGGTTGCAAACAATTTATTTTAACTATGTTAAAACAAAGTTTAATGTTAGTCTACTAAAATGTAGCTAAAATAAATTGATTGCAACAACTTACCTTGGAAATATTAGTAAATTCAATTGATATGTTTTTTAATGTTCTTATTAATATTTTGAATATTATAACATGTGCATGAAAATATATGCTTGCTTTTGGACCGTAAAAAGGAAGGTTCTAAAAATGGGCCAGATTTGTCACGTTAAAGATTTTGAAAACACATAACACATCTTCATAACATCGGGCAAAAGCAATTTTACAGGGTGCTCAAATTGTTAGTTTTATTTAAACTAACATTTTTGGAAATTTCAAGAAATTATACATGCATATTAAGATCAAATTTATTTGGTATCATGATGCAGTGAGAGCGTTCACAAAGTTTTAACCGTTTCATTCAGCCTAAAGTGTTAATGTGTAACAGTGCTGGCTAACACTTATTCCACCACTGAAAATTGCTTATATGTCTCCGGTTAAACATAGTAACAGGTTCAATGCTGTATTAGCCCAGAAATTCCTATGTGAATTTGTGGTATTGGACTAAAGTCTTTTGAAGCAGAGAAAGAAGGTTTGTTTTCATCCTGTGGCAGCGTCCCCTCCCATACCACAGGGGGGTAATAATCACTTAACCCAAATCAGAGGCAATCAGACCATGGGCCACAGCTGGGAGAAACACATCCCCACTTTGGGAGGAGAGCCACAGGAAGGAGAAATGAGAGGGGGACGAAGATGAAGATGAGGGTTGGAAAAGAAAATAGCTTTCAAAGACTAGTGGGTCTGCTTCACGTGAAATAGTTTGCCACATTTGAGCTTACATATGTATGTCTGTCTCATGAATTGCTGCATTACGTTAAACTTTACTGTACATTCTCTGCCTTTTTTATAGATATGTTTAAAGAACTAAAACAGGCTGGAACTTACAGTACAGAATTATTGATCATAGACTGTAAATTGCAGAAGGTGCAGCTGTCATCTCAAATTTGCTATAATCTTAATCACTGCAGGATTTGGGAACAAATTATTTTAGTGGTGGAAAAAAAATTATATACTATTATTTATTGTTTTTATATATTTATATTACTATTCACTTCCCAATTAAGACAATAAGGCCCAGTTTCACAAACGGGGCTTAGCTTAAGCCAGGACTAGGCATTAGTTAAATTAAAATATTTAAGCAACTTTCACAAAAATGCCTTGTAAGAAAATATTACAGGAGTGCATCTTAACACAGAACAATGACACTGACATGTTTTAAGATAAGTCAGAGCAAGATATTTTCATCTGAGACTGCTCAAACATGCAATTTAGTCTGGGACTAGCTTAAGCCTTGTCTGTGAAACTGGGGTTATGTTTTATCTGTTAATTTTAGCATTTTCATTCTGTTTATTATTCATTTTAGCACTTTTGGAAATGTAAAAATTTCAGTTTACATTTCTTAAAAGAAAGAATTCTTTTTCCCCACTTTAAAAAATGTTTTTGTAACAAAGGGTCCATAAATGTTGAGGTGTGGTACATAAAGTTCAGGTGCACGTATATCACAAATATTGTTCCTAGTTGACTACAAGCGTGATGTTTTAGCTTCCCAAGCCTTCAGTTATTTTGTCTATCCCGGCCCAGCCCCCAACAGCCTCTAATATCTGTAGTGATGTTCTTTAATGATAATGCCGAGGCAGAGATTCTCTTCATGGCCAGAGTTAACATGGCCCCCGTGGCAGCGTTTCTACGCTGGGCCTCACCACAGCCAAGACCTCCAGCGTTTCAGCTCGACTCAGGAGTCTGAGTCCTTCCGCTCTGCGCGGCTTATCTCGGCGTACTCGCCGCTTAGCAGCCTGGTCTGCTCTTAATCAACTGGAGATTGCAGCAATAAGATATCAGGAACATAAATCTGTGTGTGTGTGAGTGTGTATGCGTGTGTTCTTTCTACTGCCTTCGTCTGAGGGCCATTCAGAAAGGCCTCGCCGTTGCTCACAGCTTCTCACAGCATCTGCCATTCATTTGGAGGGGAAGACAAACACACTGATGAAAATGTCAGGGACCGCAACATAGCCTCCACTTTCTCTCTCCGTGTCACTGTTTGGTGCGGAGAGCAATAGGTATTTCCACTCGTTTGTGCGCATTTAGACTGTTGTATGTTACTCTGCAGATGGGCCACTTTTGAAAATTAAATATAGTGAATTTAATTTTAGGTTGTTTAAATACAAACTCGTGAGAATGGGGAGTTTAGTCTCCGCTTGGCCCCAGAGTCCCACGTATGTTTAAGGACGTATGCATTTTCATTATTTCTGTTGATCTATATGGTTCTGTGATTGAGCAGAAGAGATTAAGTTGGGATGAGGTTCATAAAACCTTTAGGCCGCTTGGAACAAAATTCTGACAGAGTGTTGTGAAATGTTGTCAACCATCAAGATTACGTGACGGATCTTGGAGATATGGTGCTGTACTTTTTCCAACCAAACTCAACATTTTTTTTCTAAACTACTCATCTCTAAATCTAGAGTTTGCTGTTGACAGGGTTTCTTTTTTTAACCTGTAATTTCATTATAAAATAGATATGGTGCAAATAAAGTTGGTTTTTTTTTTTTTTGAAAGTTGGATTGAAAATACACCTGGCTCATCCAAGGGGAAAGATTTAGACTTCCAGAACATTATAATAGTAATTTTTTCCTTTCCTTGAATACCACTTTTGTTTCCTGCTCCATCTAAATGTATATAATGTATGTATATATATATGTGTGTGCGTGCGTGCGTGTGTGTATATCAGGCCCTGGCGATTTATTATATATATTTTTAAACTATTCTTTTTAGGGGTTCGAGTGCATAGCGCTGAAACCCTATTGTAATTGTTAGGATTATTTTATTAGGGGTTCTAACGTGGGCGCTACAGCACCAAAAAAACAAAAAAATTGACATTTTAAGAAATTTTTGGGACTGGTTCACATGTAATTTGTCGTAAACTGAAAAACGTTACATTGTTGCGTACGAAACTGGATTGCAACAGATTTTCTCTAGGACACAGTTTTTCTGCAAAAAATTTAGCTATAGCCGAAACCTACTGTACTTTTGCAAAGGTTTTTCGATCTGAACCAAACCACTTCAGAAATATTCTATAGAAAAAAAAGTTAAAATTTTGATTTGGCCGCGAAAAAGTACGGCAATCTATGCTAATGTTAGCCAAATGTTATTCGGACTATGATAATCACAAGGTGTTTCACACATCCACACTATAAGCATATTATTTGATTGACAGTGTGTGTGTTTGTGTGTAAGCATGCTCAGTGAGTATTAACCAATTTCATTTCTGTGTGTCTATGTTTGTATTAATCTAGTAGTTTACCCATTTCATTTCTGTTTGTCTGTGTATGTGCATGTGTATGTATGGGTGTGTCTGTGTGCGTGTCTGTGATCCTATTGTCCTTTTTCGATGTGCTTTCTATGTGTCAGTCTTAAACCCAGGTCTTCCTATTTATCCTCAGAGGCCTTAAAAATGCTTGAACCCCGTTAATTGCTGCTTACAGCTATATTTAGTTTTTGTAATTGAAAATAGGCATGGGATGATAGAATCACATACGTGAGAGAAAAAGCAGATCTACACGCGAAGAAACGGGAACCGCGAGCGCAATTCAAAGCCGCGCGATATGTCATCTGTGCGCAATTCAAACACATTCCTGCGCTCGATCTTCTCTCTACGGAAGCGTAGAGCTGCCACCCAGGTAAAAAAAAAATCTGAGCTTTATCACATTTGTACAATATACTTTTCACGTTCTTTCAATATAATATCACGTTTGTACAATATACTTTTCACGTTCTTACAATATAATATCACGTTTGTACAATATAGTTATCATGTTCGTACAATATAATATCACGTTTGTACAATATAATTATCACGTTCGTACAATATAATATCACGTTCGTACAATATAATTATCACGTTCGT
>JAUCMU010000033.1:15236994-15250365 GCA_032275025.1 Enteromius treurensis
TATCAGGTTCAAGTCAATCACACATCAGCATTAATTTCATTTTTAATAAGACAGTGTAAAAATGTGCACACTATAGTTTATACACCGAATAAAAATAGCGTTCCCTGAATCTACAAAAACCATAAAAGTATGCATGCTTCATTGTTGCCACCCCTCATAATTTTAATGCCACCCCCTTGCCAACCCATGAATAATTTTCTAGATCCGCCCCTGCTTGAGGGTGAGTAAATGATGACAGAATTTTCCTTTTTGGGTGAACTATTTCTTTTAATAGCAAGAAATTTAGTAAAAATTCTTACCAACCCTAAACCTTTGTCCCTATTTACATCCATTATATAGTAAATAGTTGAACATGAACGTGAATAAAAGCCTGAAATCTCCTTTGTGTCTCATGGAAGCAGAAAATCTGGTTTTGGAAAGACATACAGTGAGTGATTAAATGATGACATCCCTACTCTAAATGCTGCTTTCTTTGCTGTCAAGACAAAGGTAGAGCCATGACACTGATATACTGGAGTCCACACACGTATACACAGCCACGATTTCTGCATTTTCCAACCCTAACGTTTACATGCTCCTGGGCATTTGTCATCCCAAGCGTATTCTGTCATCAGGGTGGGTGGGGGGAGATGAAGGGCAGCAAGCTCATTACCGGGATGGGAGAAGAGCAGCGCTGGTAATGTTTTAACCCTAAAATGAGTTCCATTCCTGAGGAGTCCCGTGTGGAGTCAGGGATGTAATGCTCATATGGAGCAGTTTATGAGTATTAAGAGCTTTTATTTAGTCTACAGGGCCAGGCCTGCTCTCAGCGTCTCTCTCTTCTCCCTCTGTTTCTCTGACTGTAAGCTCTGCTGTGGGGATCGGGTGGCTGAGCTCGGGGGCAGAGACTCTAATTCTGGTCATTCATGCGCAAAACACTCCCTCTTGATGTTACACGTCACTCTAGTAATGGACACAAATCTATCTGACATTTAAAAAAAAGTTTAGCTAATTATAACAACCAGCAGCACGTTAAAGATGGTAATACAGAATGATGTCCTACACACACACATACAAGCACAAACATTCAAATGTGGAACTGTTGAGCCCCACACAAAATGTGGGATAAAAAAATATAAATTGTTGACATAAATGAATAACTTGTTTCCACAATTTGTTAATTCATGGCCAGAATTTACTCATTTGTTCTCTGGATTTAATCATTTGTACATTTGTAAAATGTATAATCTAACTTACATTTTATGTTATATTAGAGCTTTATTATAAAATAGATTTTTTCATTTATAGTAATATTTCACACGTAAGTGACTGAATTATTTTAAACAATATTAAATATGGTATCTTTGTATTATCATCATATTTAAAAACATGCATTATTTGCATCTTATAATGGTAATAAAACATTTAAATATATTAATATTTAAAAAGCATTATGAAGTTTTAAATTGTAACTTGTTTGAATGAGCAAAACTTAATATAACTTCACTATGTTTTCTATTCATGTAAATGTAAATAGGCTAATATAATTTTATCTTGACTTTTCGAAGTTATAAAATGTGTCCAAAATTTTTAATAAATGTAAAATGTATGTTTTAAAAAAAAAATATTTTTAGTATATTTATTATATTGTTTAAACTACAGTATTTGGTCAGAATATTCCTGTTTGATTTGACCAACTCTAAGTGATTCAGCTAATTCAAAAGTGTTTTAAATGTTGTGTAGTGTTAAATGTCTGACAGGACTACGTGTTTACTGCAGGTTATTGCGATTTCACTACATCCAGTGCCGTTTACTGCGTGTGGATTTTATGTTCTCTCCTGGTAGTGGACTCTCTTGTGTAATGGCACACAGGCAAAACAGGCTACTTGGGATGGCAATAACTTCGAATGATTTTCCCTGTGCATTTCCACTGTATTGGAATGCGCAATCATTTTTCATTTGTAAACAAAGTCCACGTTTATTAAAATGATATGCATTCCTGTATACAGAGCGGCATTTCAGGTATTTTAACGTTTTCGTTTTTCTCAGTTATTTTATTTAGCTAACTCTTTTTTTATGTGTGCGTGTGTACATTTTTGTTTGTTGGGGTCTGTTTCCTCATTTGCATGTGTGCTTGCGTGTCTGAGCTTGCAGTATGTGTGTGGCTTTCCCCTCCTTCTCGCTCCCAAAAGTAAAAGTTTCATGTTCGCTCACTAACTCGTCCCTGTAGAGGGTCAATTGCAACCAGTTGGCCACCAGTCTGGTCCAAAATAAACATTTGGAGAGAGGAGGCTATATAGGCAGGTACCGGGGGCCTTTCTCTCTCTCCCTCTCTCTTTTTCTCTCTCACTGGCTTTTTCAGCTGTGTTTCCTTGGGAAACTCTCTTTATGTGTGTGTGCATATGTATAAGTGTGTGTGTCTCCGCAGACTCTATGCTATGCTAGATGGCATTATATAGCACTCTGCAACCTTTGATATGTCTATCATTTCATTTGCACGAAGAAAACAAAAGCTTTCCTCCTTTAATCATCTTGTGAAATGTGCTTTTTATTTCTCGGGCTCTCCCGTGTCTGACGCATTCATTATGGACGTAAAGCTGTAGGCTGTCACATGGGTCCACGTCATGTGGGTGCTGCTTGATGTGGGCAGGTGTGTGTGATTCAGGGGTACAGTGTGGCGGTTTGAGGCTGATGGCCAGCGACTGGTTTAACTGGGACGGGGGGAACAACGAACGCGGCTCAATTTAGGCCACATTAATCACACTGCCATTTCCTCACATCAGCCAGTGTGTCTGTTTGCCCGGCGAGCGCTTTCAGCATAATGAGCTCAGGTGACTGAGCTGAGAGGGCCGCTCTGTTCTCCCTTTCTCCTGGGGACCGGCCAGCTGCCCACTGCCACTTCACAGAGACTTTTCACAACACAGAATTACATTTTTTGTGAACATGCAGCAGCACACCACCAATGTTTTATAGTTTTGCAGGCAAAAAGAACAGTAAATCATTTTTTAATTTTATTTTTTTTGTGATCATGTTTATTATTATTATTATTATTATTATGATTTCTAAATTAAATCCTAAAGCTCTCATATGGTGCAATAAATCATAATTATCAATCTAGTAATATAACTGGAATCATATTCATAAAATATTTAAAGTTGATTAATGTACTTGTATTAAATTCTTAAATCAATTCTTTATGCAGCTTATATAAAAGATTAAGTAAATACTTTAATTAAATTCTTTATTATATAATTTAGGGTGAACATCTCAATCAGTTTATTATTTATTGAAATATTTTATTTAAGAAATTATATTTACTGTATAATCTGCATTCTCTGTAGGTAATTGCATTAAATTATTGTTTTAAAATGATAGCCCTATTTGTAAACTTTTTTTAATCATGTGCTTTAGACTAATCCCTGTAAATCTTATTTAAAAATTGTATTAATAATCAATTAATAATAATTAATAATTAATAATCTAGTAATTGTGTTTGGCACTACTGGACACAATGAACACGAACTGTATTATATTTGTTACTATATACATTTTTTGAGTTAAACTAGACTATAATTACAACATTAACATCTCTTACTGTCAAAAACGAAAAATAGAATAAAATATATATTTCATAACAAACAGAAATCAATTTAAGCCGGATATTTTCAATAACCTGATAACAAAGAAGCACAGTGATCAAAATCTACTGCATATACAAACAGACAACTTGAGTTTACGAAAAAGTCAGTCATGTTTTTATAGTTCTGATTTATTTACTTTCACTTTCCTTCCCTGAGGATTTTTCCTGGTTGCTTGGTTGCAGCACTAATTCTTTGCTTGTGCTTTCATGCTCTGAGCTTGGCATCTTTGTTTTTATCTGTCTTTTGCTGGAAGAAAGATTTAGCTGAGAATTTGCGATTATATTGGCTGATGGATAATGTGAAATAGCTCACAAATTAGACTAGATTAATGTGGAAATCTGTATTTAAAAGGTTTGGCCAATTCTGCATTAATTAAAATCAGCTCCTTTGTAGGAGCTGTGTTTAGTTTTACACAAATGAGGCTTTGAGGGATAGACATACAACCTGTTACTCATTGTACTAAGCATAAAATTAAATAAATATTGATATTGATCAAGAAATAATAATGCTGCAGTGATCACATCAAAACAAACAACAGAAAGCTATTTAATAAATAATTTGGTTTCAAATTAAAACTCACATCACGACCTTCGGATGTCATCTGGTTTATGGTGCTAAGAAAGAACTGTTTCGTAACAAAAGTGTCTTAAAGATTTTTTTAAAGATGCTGTCCTACACTTTTTACTTCTGTTTTAAAACATCAAAAAGATCACGTTTTCCTCTTCGACCTAAAAAACAAATAATGCATAATGAAAAACATAATAAAAATAGCATATAAATACTTAATATAATAATGTTTAAAGCTAAATTAAATGTCTGTTTTCTTTCGTTTAATGTCAGTAATTGTTTGTCATGCTTTGGTCCTGAATGGAATTTAAGAATAACAGTATTTAAATAACAATATAATAGAGAGGTTTGAATATGTGGAGTATTTAAGGGGGAGGAGGAAATCTTGTGGAAATCTAGCATTGGCACTATTAGATGTATGTGTGTAAGTTATTATACATATATGTGAGGGGCCCTGTCGTCAGGAGAATGAGAGACACTCTGTGTGTGTGTGTGGAAGGCGATCTCTAGCTTGTCGTACAGGTGCTTATAATTTGCAGTGATTAATCATTGTTGTGTTTAGGGGTGACATGTTGTTTAATGCATCTGTCTGTCTTCCTCTCTCCATCCCGGAGCAGCAGGCCACGGCATGCTGGGTGTCACTGAGGGGTTACTGTGCAGTAATACACCAACACACTCTGATTTACACATCACGCACTCTGCATTGTAATAAACACGCCACTCGATGTACAGCATTGGAAGAGTAGGCAGGGTTCCAGTTTAATGTATGCTTCTCAAAGCCTTTATACAAATAATGTATCTGTGTGTGTGTGTGTGTGTTTGCTTTGGGTACAGGGCAGGCAGTCTGGTCAGTGCAGGCTGTAAATCAGCTGCTCTCTGATGGAATTCTGACAGACAGGAAGCTAATCTGTCCCTCGTGTGTCATTACGGCCAACCTCCCAGATTGCCACATATCCTGCTGCTACGCTCATCTTCTGCACATGCACACACACACACACATTCGGCCTGGCTGCCAGAGACAGTAACAAACACACATGTTGAACATAAAGTGGCTTTGGCTGTGTCAAGAGTTCATTGTCCACATCTGCCAGAGAAAGAGCTCAAACAGACGTTCACTCTCCAAATTCCCTTTCCCTGGTTTATTGTTGGTGGTGATAACTATCCTTTCACTATAGATATGTTTAACCTATTCCTGCAACACATTCTCACTCCCAACTGGTCACATTTTGACGCTTGGCCATAATCATTTTTATAATTTTATCATTATAATTAAAAGATTTATTGGGTAAAAACATTTTTGCATATATGTAGGGGTGTGATTTTTCAATGTAAACAGTCAAAACAGTTTTTAGGAGCACGTAACACAACCGCTGCCCCTAAACCTACCATCTGTCAATAAAACACAAGATATAGCAGGCAGATACAAGCACCGTCATCATTTATTTGTATATCACATATTTAAGTCTTTTTAATGCAAAAAGATTGATTTGTGAGAGGAACAGACGTGGCCGCTGTCTCCGTCTTCCGTGTACTTCCTGTGCGCTGCTGCCGTCTGTGTGCTATTTCAAAAAATGGCGCTACAAGAATCCTTATGTCAACGTTGGTTGTAAAATGCCATTGGCTCTTGCGTGTCTGGTGATCGATTACAGGACGGGAGTATGTTTTCTGAATGAGATTACAGCGCGTTAACGGAGCGGGATCATTTTTAGAGATTAAAACCTTGTGTTTTACTCTCTTCTTCACATAAAGACTTTGTATGGATTCAGAAGTCTTGGAATGTAACTTGTTTGTAATGTATTTATACTGCTTGTTTATGATTAGTTTGTGCAATAAATACCTTGGACTGCATTTGCCTGTGTGTGTGTTTATATTCTTCAGAGGTGGGGTAGGTTTAGGGTAGGGGTGGGGTTCGGTGCTCCGATAAAAGTAAAAAATATATATATATATAATAAATGTATATATGCATGCAAACCATTACATTAAACCAAACAAATGAAAACAACTGTGGACCCATCGCATCAAAAAGCGACGCAAAAAGGTCTTGACCAAGCATCAAAATGTGGCGACTTGGGAGTGAGAACGTGTTGATTCCTTCGCTTCCTGCATAAAAGAGTAGTTTACCCTACAATCATTGTTTTTCTCAACCCCAGGCTGTTTCAAACCTGTACGATTGACTGTTTCGAAGAATGTTCAGGCTGCTGTTTTATATACGACAAAATCAGGACTAGGGTCCTTTTGACTTGAATGCTGTATGTCAAACCTCTGAAGCCTTATAGCTTTCTTTGAAGAACAGGTTCAAAATCCTTTAAAATATGTGTGTATGGTTCTTGGGCATGAGATCAGCATATTAAAATAATTTCTAATAGATCATGGCTGCTGAAAATGAAATGTATTAATACATTACCTTTTAAAAAGTATTCCAAAATAAAACAGGCCAATTAAAAATGATATTTATTGTAATAATATTTCAGAATATTATTGTTTTACTGTGAAAACATTTTGAATGAAGCCATTCGAATGGTGTATTTATTAAAAAAAAAGTTTATTCTGATTTTTTTTCAGCATTATCAGAGTTGAACTCTGCTATAGATGTGCTCATATAGATAGATCACTCATTTTGAGCCCTTTGTACCATCTCTCCAAACACACAGGAGTTTAACTTTGAGCGTTCTCATGTCTGTGTGTGTAAGGAACCATGTTTTCACTTGTACGCCCTTCACAGCGTTTCATATCCCAACCCACTGCTTTCTTTACAGCTCTGCTGTAATACCACAATCTTATGAACAATTTCGGTCTGACAGTTTGAATTTTTTTTTTTAATCCTTTGACAAATTGCTGTATGAAAAAAAGCCCAAAGCATAATGGGCTGGTTTGGAGAGTGTCCAGTATTAAGATCCTGACCCTTCAATTACAGACTTATGGTGCTTGTTTTCATGCATGGTGCTGAATTTCATTAGTGGTTATAGTGCTTCTTGGTAGCATGCATGCTGCTGCTCAGCAATAACAGTGAAATGTGAAAGAAATCTGTGTTTAAGTTAAGCTCATGAAATAATACTTAAATATAAGATTTTGTTTCTGTTCCTTGTCGTGTTAATTGTGTCATTGTGACACTTGCTATTTTTTAAGTTGCTATTATAAGTTTGTTGACTTAAAAAAAAAAAAATGTTAATGTTCATACAGACAATCTCTTGAATATATCTTTTCTATGAGCATGTGTTTAATTCATGGAATGAATAAAAAAAATGTACAAACTATTAAAAACAAATTTACGTATGTAAATATGTACGTTTCTATAAATTATTGTTTGGTTATTTATTTTATGGAATAATATAATTATGAATTATGGAATATATAATTCAACAATGTCAGGGTGATAAATTTGTCATGATATCGTAATAAAGAAAATGCATCATTAAAAGAATACTATTATAAATATTATGAAATATTTATATATTTTATATATACTTGTTACATATTTTAACCTAAATGTCATTGCTTTATTATTTTATATATAAATTGTACTTCTCAAAATATTATGGTATTTATGAATTAATAATTCACAATGTTGATTAAGAACATTTTAAAATGTATTTAAAAGCTGAAAAAATTTATATAAGTGGATATGTATACCATCACAAATATTCAAGGTGTGATGAAAATATTACTCTTTACTTGATGGTTACACCACATGACATTTTGCATTTAGTCACTAAAGTAGTCATTAAAGTTAAACTTCTTGAAAATTATGTGAAGGTTTTTAAAAACCATACGAAACCAACATGAATACAAAGAGTACTGTAACGGTCAGACAGAGGACATTGTAACCAGTTCGGGTTGGGTAAAGCAATCAACAACTGAGGAATCGGGCAAGTATGCCACATCGGGGGATTACTGCAAGTCACTCTGGATCTCCAGATCGCACTCCGTGTGCTTGTCTCCCCACTCACAGGTAAGGAAAGCAGGTAAGTAAATCTCCCGTTTGCTATCCTCCAACACATCCCCTGTAACTCAGATTAATAGGTCAGGTAAGTATACGAGATGGGTCTGTTACGGGGTTCTGGATCCGGGGATCTCAGGTGCACGGTGCAGGTGAGTGATTGCTTAGGCAGGCTGAAGTATCCCAGGACGGAACGGCGAGATCCTGGAGTACCGTGGTCCCGGTACAGAGAATCAAAGGTAAACAGAGTTGGATGTCACCTTGAGCTCAGCCATTGAGCTACTGGAACGTGAGGCTTTTAACCAGTGCAGGTGATTGGCCGCAGGTGTCTCTGATGAGTTGATTGGTGACTGAGTGCGGGTGCAGGTGACTGCGCTGAGATCTGCGAAGAACTTGGGACGTGTGTTTTAAACTAGAGTTTTAAAAGATTTTTTATTACCCTAATGCATTTTCTGTGTATGCGTACCTGTGTGCACATGTGTGATTATATCCCTCTGTGTGCCAACCACGGATTATGATGACAAGTTCGATTTTTCCCAGTGCCCATGGAATCACTCCATGCGTTGATCTTGCCAAGTTACCTGGTGCCAGCGACTGTCAGGGCTGCCATGTCATCAGATCGGACGGGGTATTTGCTCCACGGCTCAGGATAATTCATTACACCGCCTCCGATAATGACGATTCATCACACACGTTCTTTCGATCGCTTAACCGCACAAAAAAGACCGAGCCGCACGGCTGATTTCATAATTACAGCATCAAACCGCTGCCTTATGTAACACAATCACAAGCTCTCATCAGACCCAAACCGCCACCATGACCGGCCAGCACCGCTTATGTAACGTTTGGAAAGAAAGAGTCTGTTTGACTTTATAAAACGAGACTTGTGTAGATCCCGACAGTTTAGAGATGCTTAATGTGTTTGTACTTGTGTGTGTGTGTGTGTTACTCTTGTTCGTTCTCTCTGAGGACGGGTAGTGAAACATGTTTCTCTTGTGTTTGGCCAGTGCTGGCTGAGTGCGTTTACACTTCAGTAATGGCTTCCTGCTTCAGTCTCTCACGCTAAACTCGAGGAGGGGACACACGGGGGGCCTTCAACAATGCTACCAAAACAGCACACACACTCTTAACCCTCCTGTTGTGTTAACAAAAAAACAAACTAGGTCTAATTTGGTCTAGTTTTTTCGGTAAACGTCAAATGTGTTGCATTGACTTCTATGCAACTTGCCAAAAATGACCAAAAATAATAATGAAATTGTGTTAAGAGTCAATTTGACCCACATATCTTATCTCAAATTAGCTTCACAGACATAAAAAGAAAAGAGAGAGGCAAAGAAATGTCTTTGGTCATGGCTACTTGTAGGGATTATTTCCACACTAAAATGCAAATATTTGTACTTAGTTTAAGCAGAAATTATTGCACAGACACAACATTTAAAAAAGGTTTGTTTTTGGTCATGGCATCTTGTAGTGACTGTTTGCACACTAGAATACAAATAACGACAAGTAAAAAATTTAAATAGTATTCATTGCACACTTTTAAAAAAATGCTTTTTTAGTCATGGCATTTTATAGTGACTATTTGCACATTAAGGTGCAAATAACAAGCAGAAAAAAAATATTTGTACTTTTGTTGGTGAGTCTTCAATTTTAAGTAAACTCAAAGTTTTTATGTACTTCATATTCAAGTGTTTGACAAGCTAAGTGTTGTTTGTTTTTTAAAGGAGCCGTATGTAAGAAATGGCTAAAACTGGTACTGCAATCACTTTCAAAATACTGCTGAGCGGTGTCTCCCCCTCCCCGTTGACTAGAGGTTGCCAGATAAGCTGCAGGATCCAGTAATGTTTAGGCTGCTACGAGGAGATTCCAATGGCAAGAGACGAGTCCTACACAGTAAATTTATTTTCTGTTAATTATGTTAATGCTTCATAATAGATGTTTTGCATTTTAGGTTTTGTACTCGAAATGTTAGACATTTTTTTAGTTGCTGCTGCAGTCGCGTCACTTTAAAGAAGATCAGGCAAACTGGATGCCGAAACACTACTAACTTCGTGATTGGGAGATAGATGGAGGGTGGCGCTTCAGACCAAAACAAAAAACATAAAATGACAACATAAACATCAGTTGAGGGCTGCAACTGCGCTTTTTAAAAGAGAATATCCAGGCTGTACGACTGCTGTCAGTGATATGAGTACTTGAAATCAACATGTTTTCTTAATGCCTGTTGAACATAACAGAGATATTTTATGATTATTACAATAGAAATTACATTTCTTACATACAGCTCCTTTGATATCAATTTATAAAAGTAACCCTTTAGGTAACACTTTTAGGTTTGGAAACAATATTTACTATTTACTAGGTGGTTATTACTGCATGTTACTAGTATAATGGTTGTTTATTAATACTTATAAAGCACATATCAGTGGACAAGATACCTTAACCTTATCTAAACAGTACTACTATAACAACTGCCTTATTATCAATAAGCAGCATATTAGAAGTTTACTGAGAGAAGGCTCTTAGTAGTAAATAGTGATTGGATAGATTTATTACAAATGCAATTTACAGAATTCATCATTGTGAATTTTACACTTTTGATTTGGACATCATAGCATACGAGATGGGAAATTCACTGGTATCAGTCTTTATTTACAAAGTTCTGCTAGTCTTATGACCTGAATATCTTCAAAAGTTGCCGTGTTTCTGTTTGCAATATGAGTTAATCTAAGAGTTGCTGTGTTCCATGTGTTTCAGATGAATGATGCTATGGGCTCTGAGTTGCCTTGGATCTATTTTGTCAGTCTGGTCATTTTCGGCTCCTTCTTTGTCCTCAATCTAGTATTGGGTGTTCTCAGTGGGTGAGTTATTTTATCCAAATGCTATTCAATTACTGTAGTTTTATAGATGAGTCCTTCACAGTGCCATAATCAAATCAATATATCTACTGTATGGTCCTTATCTGAGTACATGTTCTCTTCCGTACAATACGATGTTGCTAGTGTGAATTTGTCTGCATGTGTGCACCACAGAGAGTTCTCTAAGGAGCGTGAGAAGGCCAAGGCTCGTGGAGATTTCCAGAAACTGCGTGAGAAGCAGCAGCTGGAGGAGGATCTGAAGGGATATCTGGATTGGATCACACAAGCTGAGGACATCGACCCTGATAATGATGAGGATGGAGATCAAGAGGCCAAACGCAGCCGTACGTAAAATGCAATGGATCTCAAGATCAATTTTGGAAGGGGACACAAATAATACAGCAAAATTGTACTTGTAAGGATAGATATGTGTGTGTAGTATAGAGACCATGTTTAACCGAATATGAGTTCTGTTAATACGTTCACCGTGCAGTCATATTATAATTAAAACATTTTATAACTACGGTATTAAACAAGCTTAGCTAGGTAACTTCACAATCGTTTATAGGAAAATACATTGGATATAATAATTTTGTCATGAATAATTTATTAATGATCCAGCATCATCTGCATTAAAGAGAAAGAATCACTTCATCTCATGTTTAAAGTGAATAAAATATGCCTTAACAGCCTACTTACACATAACTACTGAAGCACACTGCTCTCTCTGCTGGACTCTTGTCTTTCTGAGGAAAAAAAACCCATCATGTGTGCACATGATCAGGATGGTATCACCTCCACCTCCTTTTTTTTTTTTTTTTTTTTTTTTTAAAGTTAAGTAGTATTTTAAATGGATTTTTATGTTTTTTTTTTTATTTATTTTAATCCAGTATCCATTTTAAAAAATATCGGTTAATTAATCGGTTATCGGCAACCTAGCTATTGGTATCGGTAAAATTCAATATCGGTCGACCTCTAGGTCCTTTGATCATTGACACTGATTGTTTGACATGCTGCTTGCTTTATGCTGGTTTACTTCCTGATTCCTGTTAGGTGACTGATCACATGATAGAAAGACCCATGAACATTTAAAGACAGACACCTTAAAATAAATACAAGGATTAAAATGGCTAAGACAACATGTAAAACCATTAAAACTCAAATATATAGAGATAAAACCATCTTAATCTATATTGAATATAAATATGTGTCTCTGTGTGACAGTGTCACATAACACTGCAGATCTTACACATGCACTAACAGCTACAAACTACACTAAAGAAAAGGAAAAACGTCTCAGGGTTACGCATGTAACCCTAGTTCCTTGAAGGAGCGAGACACTGCATCGAAATGCTATGGGAACGCCTTCAGCGTGACCACGCTCTGAATCTGCTGTGCAATCCATCCAACAGAAAGGTGAGACCTCATAGGCAAGTGATGTCAGAGACCAGGAAGCTTAAAAGCATGTGTGGCTCGAAAGTCCAGGCCATATGACCTACAAAGGTCAAATGCGTAGCTGCCCTACTGATGTCTTGAACCAAGACACCTGCAGGGAAGGCTGGGAGCTTCCACACTCCAAGTCCAGTGAGCCCTGACTCCCGTTGGCGAAGGGAGACAAGGAGACTCAACAGCCATAGAAATAACGTCCACAACCCACCTGGTCTATGAAAAACATGTATCGCCAGTGGAGATTAGCCCACTGTCCTTAAATCAAACAGCGAGTGGTCAAGCTGCCAAAAACACCTAAATGTGGAGTGGGATACCCCTGCAGAGAATCTAGCCAGCAAGTACTCCAGAACTGTCCCAACTGGGCAGTTAACAGGGTCTTGCTGGCGAACTCTGCATCATGAAGTGAAGAATTCTATTTCAAGGCGTACACTTTCCTCATGGCGGGCGCTCTGGATTGGAGGATGGTCTCAACAACCTCAGTCGAGAGACCGGGAAGCTATTAATTGCGCCCCGTCGGGGGTCATACCCACAGTTTCCATAACTCTGGGCAAGGGTGCAACCAGGTGCCCCCTACCTAAAAGAGGAGATCCTTCCTGCCAGAATCTCCCAAAGACAGCCGTCGAGGAGGAAAAAGAGGTCTGAAAACCATACTGGGCCCGGCCAGGACGGTGCTACTAACAGTAGCCTGACCACGTCCTGGCATACTCTCTCCAGAACTCTCCAAAGGAAAGGAGGATGAAAAACCTGTAGTCCGATAGGCCGTGGTGCATGGTGAGGACTTTATAGATGTACCCCCCTCTAGGGTACACACACTATAAGTCCTTACACAATCTAACATGTGTTTAAATTGAACTGGAAATTACGTGCTGGGCGTCCGGCCAGAGGAGAACTGGACCCAACTAAGCCTGGTTCTCACAAGGTTTTTTTCCCCATTCTCTCA
>JAUCMU010000033.1:15250465-15286931 GCA_032275025.1 Enteromius treurensis
TTTTCTTAATGCCTGTTGAACATAACAGAGACATTTTATGATTATTACAATACATTTCTTACATACGGCTCCTTTAAGATAATTATTTGATTGTGTTGTCTTTAGGCAAATTACATGTGACCCCAAAACAAAAGTGTTGAAACTTTGCATGCCTATACATGACCATAAAACAGAAATAGTCACAAAATGTCAAGCAAAAATGGTTTAACCAGTGTTGCAAGCTGTTTGAAAATCTGATGCGAGTCAAACTGACCACAACACAACAGGAGGTTAATCACTACAGGGCATCTTGGCAACTCTAGCTTGTACTATCATCATTGAAAATGTTAGATATATTTAGTATGCAAGCACACAATTGTGTTTGTTTTAGATCTTTATTTCCCCCCGAATATTTTTGTTGTTTCCTTAAAAAGACCCCCTGGGGAAAGGAAAGATCATATCGCTCCCTAAGAATGTCCGTTGTTCTTTCCCATCATTCTCTGATCTGCTCCTGCACCTTGCAGGCAGAGGGCTGTTTTTCGACCCATCTTGCACCTCCATACAAGAGACGCCGGATTCATCTGTTCATTTAGTGAGGAACGGCCAGCTTACTATTGAATGATGGGACAGCGGGGATGAGTCTTCGCTCACATAAGCTCTCCCCAGCGGTGCCTCTGGTCGACGCAGATGCAGGGCCCCCATTCTTGTACTTGTCCAAAGAGACACAGGGTGTTAACAGGTAATTAAAGAATTTACTGCCCCACTAAAACTCTATTATTGCTGTTCCCTGCCCATAATTGGGTTCATTATCAGCTTTTATGGACTATAGGTGAGCGTTTCCGAAGCACTGGACAAAGCGTTCCACAGCCGCTGTCCAGGTCATACACAGTGCGTGAGTTTGAAGAGGTCACATGTTGTCTCCAGCTTTTATGCTTTTACACGCAAACACAATCTTATTAATACTTACATGATATAACAGACTTTTCATTGAAATTAGTTTGTAAACTTTTCGATTAAAAAACATCAACAACAACATACATTCATTTCATGCCGATGATACTATAAATATATTTACACATTTATGTACTTAATATAAATACCCTGCAATTGTACTTTTAGTATACTAAAAACTGGCACACTTAATGTTTGCAAAATTGAAACATACTGTTTTGTACTTAATCCACTTTAATTGTGCTGAAGTCTATTTTATTGGGCTAAAGTGGAACTATTGCAATTATATTTAAACATATTGCACATGTTTAAACATATAGGTATATTTTAAACATTTAAAAGCAAATAGTATTTAAGGATTTAATACAACCAACATCAATAGTGACATTAAAACCTATTTTAGGTTTAATAAGAAGAAATGTGCATTGTGCACAAGTAGTACTCCAAATAAAATTTAATTACATATTTTATACCAGTAAGTCTCTGATTAATATTTTGATAGATTTAAATTAAATGTATTGCATTTCAATTACGGGATGCATAAGGAGCTGCGGTTTTAAGAATCACCAGTTACACTTCAGAACAGTCGTCCATCATTAATTTGTAACTATGCTAAAAAATAACGAAGAATAATTAGTAGTAATAAGAGTACTACATTTACACTTCAACACCTACTTTTAAAGAATATGGAAATAAAATGAACTAAACATTAAGTAATAGTAAATTAAGGATTGAAATTAGGTAATTAAGGAGTCAGATTAGTCTTATTATAAGTATATTAAATAACAAGTGTTACCCAGTCACTCTTCAGTCTCTAGGAGTAAATGTTTTTCATTATAATATTAGAGTGAAATTAATTGTGGCCACTTGTGAGTGTGTCCAATGACAAAACTGACAAAATGTTAACTTTATGCAAATTAGCAGCTAAATTGTGCAATTTATAAAATCAGTGCAGCTCACATTGGATGCATCTTGTTAGTTACTACAAGTCTCAGAAAGGCAGAGAAGTTATGCTATTGTAAGCTTTATACAATTTTTATTAAGAAATAATTAAGTCACTTTTTATTATTTATCCCCTGCAGAAATGAATAATACAAATGTAATTTAAAGAATCATGCATAAAAATAAAAAAAATATGCTGGAAGTGAGTATGACTAATAAGTTGACAATCTTTCATCATATGATATATCTATGCTGTGTTCCAGAAATGCTCTTTCCAGAAAAGAAAAATTACAAGAAAACTGTTTTATTGTCAAAAATTAAATGATGCCAAACTTATAATTGCAGTGTATGAGTATATTTATAATCAGATTCTGAGTTATGGCCAGTTGACCATTAATGTGCCATACACTCCTATTAGTGGCCAAGAGTACAGCAAATTGCAACTTAAAACTTGATGTTCTGTTAGTTTTGCTTCATTTCAGATAAATATGACAACATTTAAAATATGTCACTACCACATAGTCTTAACAAAAGCTCTCTTGAAGTGTTATTTTTCCTCATTCAATGCACTTTACTTGAATGCGTATTAACCCGCATGGAAAATAGCCGCGTGGGGACGTTATCAAGATGGCCACCGAGTGCATTCACTTTCTTTTTAAGGAACTTTAGTGAACGCCCATTAGGAGTGCAGAACAAACATAGCGAGAAGCACGTCGTCACATCTTTCTCACTCTTCAGACTCTCATTTGGATGTCTCCATGCCTCTGTTACTTTCCCAAAACACTTTTACTGCGCTCTGCTTTCCATGGTAGGTGAAGATGGCCAATGTTGTTCTGCAAAATATAGAGACTCCTGGGTGTGTATTTATTTGTACACTGTCACAAATGGTGTGTGTCCATCTCTCCCCTTCCTCTCAGTCTCTCATGACTGTCCACTAGGTGACAGTAATGACACAGCTCATCCTCCAGGCTGATTGACATGAGAAAGATCATGTGTATTACAAGTAACAAAAGGCACAGCATGGCTATATGGCATGCCAAAGGCCAGTTTATTTTATGGTCGTTATTCACAGATGAACATTAGTGTCCTTTTATGTATAAATGACATGTTAAATTATATGTAATATCAAACATCATTGCGTTTAAAATATCCCAAGTTCAAGTACATTTGTGACTTTGAATGAAGGGTTGAACATATTAAATAAGTGTGTTCTGTAAGGGGGTTCTCCAACTGCATGCCCAACTAAACTAGCTTAAGTAAACAAAAAACACAGACGAACAGTTGAAACGCATAAAGAGCCATGAAACTGACACCCACTCATACAGGGCCCTGTAGCCGGCGGCCCCAACCACCCCTGTTTGGCGTTGACTGGTTTATCAGATTGCACCGAGATTGTGTGGCTAGTCTAGTTTGAGGAAACGGTGCATTAACTTCAATAGCTCCTTCCGTGTATATTCTGTGGAAATGTTCATGTAAATGTGGGCAGCCTTTTGCATATGTTGGTTTTTGTTTTGTTAACTTATTCAGGTGTTGGTGTTCACTGAATTGAACCCTGAAACATGCTAGCTGTTCGTCTGTTGCGCTTCAGGGATCTAAGAAGGAAATTGTTCAGCTACGAATGTTTTGTTTGGAATTAGGGTTAATAGTTTTTTTTTTTTTTTTAGCTATCTGGCCTAGCTAGCTTAACAAGTTGAAGCTGAAAGAAATAGCTTGTACTCAACAGCATGGGCCCGGACTACACATTAAAAAAGAAAAAGCTTTCATCTGAAAGTTTCATTTGGGTTACTGTTTTCACTTTGAAGTATTAATGTTGAAGTAATGATGTTTGCTCATCATGATACACACAACTTTTATGGACTGCGAAGTCTTAATGTAATTGCCAACGGTTATAAACAAACTATATAATAGTTGCATAAATTTTACATTACCATTACTAAGCTTCTGACAGCTCCTTATTTGAAAAAGTACACTAAGTAGATTCATTGCAAGATATGTATTTTATGTGTGAAAAAAGGTTGTTTTAACCACAGATCTGAAAAACCTTTTTACTTTACCCAGTATTGGTCTATAAAAATGTGGTTCCTACAGCACTATACAGTAAAGCCTGAACTAAGCCAACTAAACTATGTATTATGCTAGTTTTTAAAAGTTTCAAAAGAACTTCCCATATTCAGTAAATGGGAATACTTTGGTGGTTCCCTCATTTGCTTAAAACTTTTCCAGAGAATGGACCACGTCTCCAAATATATCTCTAGTATCCTGGTTAGCATCAGCTAACGCAAGATTTGCATCTAATGTCCATCCTTTTTGTTTTTCCCTGTATGTCTTGTATGTTTATATGTACTGTAGTCCTCGTGGGATTTGCATTGTGTATTACTAAAGTTATCATCTGTGTTTTTGTGTAATTTGATCTCTGGTATTTTCTAACTGCAGAAACCAGTGCAGAAACCAAGGTCACACTAGGTCTCGTTAAATAAATATGTCTAAAAATTAACTGTGAAAATTGTTAGATTTTACCCATGATTACATATTTGTGTCAATGACAAATAGGACTATGATGATATAAAGATATGTTTCAGAAAACAAATGCAATTCGTGTGAATTTAATACATTTAGGAAGAAAAAATGGCAAGTGGTGTAACCAAGTGCAATGTTATCAATACATTTTTTACACATTGAATAGGCTTACTGCATTGAATTCTGCACTATTGGGTATATAGCCTATAATATCTTAATAGTTATTTAAAAAAGCATTTTTATTTTATTTTATAGTGTTTGTCATAGAACATATGCATTAAAGTAATTGTCTTCCTCAAAAAAGACAAACCAAAAAAACTGCTTCTTGTTACCTTATGCGTAGGAAAGGCTGTGTCATGACACCGTGATGCTATCAGATGATAAAACAAAAGTTCTTTGAATTTTACTCTGGTACTGAATGATTTCCCTGTACATGTTCCATGGTATTACCAGAAAACCTTACTGTATAGCAGAATATTTTTGGGACAAACCTCTTACTAACCATTGTTTGAATAGAGCAGTGTAATTTTAGTATGAAGAGATGTTTAAGACCTGCAAAAATGTCTAGACCAGTGCAGTAGTAGACAGATAAAAGCTGCTCATTGAAGTGAAAAGAAAAACTCTAGGGAGTGAATATCAACCTTGTTTGACAAATGACTTAAATACAGTGTACATTTTAGGACATCCTCAGACCTCAGTCATAAAATAAAAATGCGTCATGCCTCTGACTAAAAGGCCTTTGTCAATGGACCAAACGGCATCGTGTCTTAGACTGAAAGGCTTTAGGTCTTGGATAAAATGACATCCGGTGTCAGGTCTCGTACAATCAGTCTTAGGGCGAAACGGACTCAAAATAGTCTTCAAAGGGAAACGTCACCCGTATGAGGCCCAAGTAAAGTGGTGGTGCTTGGGCCGTGTGTGATGTCACACGTGGCGGGGCAACGCAACACTTCACACTCCACCTGAGTCCGTTTCACCTAATGACTTTTAGTCTGATGCGTTTTAATCTGAGTCCATTTCGCTCTATGCCTGCTTGTACAAGACCTGACACCGGAAGTCTTGGTCCATTGACAAAGGCCTTTTAGTCAGAGGCATGACGCATTTTCATTTTATGACTGAGGTCTGAGGATGTCCTAAAATGTACTCAAAGCATATTTGTTTTTTCACTCCCTCTAGTCTTCATCGTTCTTTCTCCTACTAAGCAGAAACACTTCAACCCCAAGTAACCATATTTGAATATGTAAAGTCCTGTGTAAGCTCTAAATTGATGTCAGCATTTCTCCATTTCAGGCATTTACTTACAGTGCAATTTCCTTTAAAAATTAAAATTTAAGTTACAAGGAACAACTTCTATATTGTGAATCTATTCAAAACTAAAGGCTTAATCACATAATAAAAATACACAATTTTAATGTATATATTTTGCTTAGGCAAATTCATTAAGTTCTGCTAAAATATATAGCCCATAGCATGCAAACTAAGTTGAAATGCACAGTTTAGTGTCATTAACCTGTAAGATAACCATTGTATTACTTTTTTTCACTGTGCTCCATACGCATAATTATAATTAAAAAACCATTAGAATCATGAATGTGACCCTGGACCACAAAACCAGTCATAAATTGCAATTTGCTAATTTTTTTGCAATAGCCAACAATGGGTGAAAATTGGCGATTTTTCTTTTATACCAAAAATTATTATCTTAATTAAAGATCATGTTCCATGCATATATTTAGTAAATTTCCTACCAGAAATATGTAAGTGCATTGTTAAGCATTGCAACGTTTTTTTGCACCCTCAGATTGCAGATTTTCGGAAAGTTGCATCTCAGCCAAATATTGTCCTATCCCAACAAACCATACATCAGTAGAAACCATTATTTATTTAGCTTTCAAAGGATGTACATACAAAAAATGTACCCTTATGACTGGTTTTGTTGTCACATATCAGATTTTACTAGCTAGAAGTGTGCATACTTAGATGTACTGTATATAGGCCTATACTAACCACAGTCAGATACTAGTGAACGTCTTATCAGCATACTTAAGTTCACACTTCACCTACTTCTTGTATTTTCACGTCAGTGGAATCTGATGCTAGTGTGAGGTTTGGAACCTCTAATGGCTAATCAGATGTTCATTGTTAGTCAGGTTGACAAATGGTTCAGTGCGGTCGTGCCGCCTGTATGTTTAGCATTCCTGTGTCTGTGTGTTTTGAGAAGCCGTATTCATGAGGTTTAGTGTGGAGGTGTCACCGTTGATGAGGGTGTGCTCGATTAGCTACCGGTGGAAGCGAGACCATGGCCAAACCTTGTCGTTCTGGACTGACGTGAAAAGGAATGCCTGACACGCAACTCCAAGATTGCCAACCTATAAAAAGCGTGCTCAAGCCATCTCAGGAGAGAGTTCAGAGGTGTCCTAATATTGTTGTCAACGAGATTTACGCCCAGCAAGGAAACATTTTGTGAATTATCTGGTAAAAGAATTTTTGAGGAGTGTCATGAGCGGCAATCTGTCGAAACCATCGCTGCTATTTCACGCATGGTTGCACAACTTGACTTTTCCAGCATGTCATGCCAGGCCATTCTATTTGATTGATGTGTCACAGAAAAGGATTAGCAGTAGCTAAATTATTTAGATATGTAAATGAACTATAATTGTTGGGTCTTTTATCTCAGTTTCTTTGAGCAGACAAAGCCAAGAGCATTTTCTGCCTGGTTTGCTGTAACTCAAGTGTGACCGTAACCCGTGTAGCTGATGGTTAGTCGTGGAACACCGATAGTTATGATAGTTCGGTTACTACCGCACCTTCACGACACTACATGATCGCCCCTTCAACCTTTTCTCAGAGGCTTTTAGGGCAAAATCTGCTCACTCTGTCACTGTCTTTGAATGATTGATGACACCTGTGCATGTTGAGCAATCATTTACTGTCACTGCGCTATTTTCCTTTTTCACTTTTGCGTGGGAGCAAGAGTCATGTACTTGCCTGAGCCAAGACCAACTACAAGATAGCGATCTTAACTGTGGTGATGTATGGTCTTCTATCAGGGAAGATATCAGACTATTATGAATGCACACTGAAGAACTGTTGCCTGGAGTACATGTGTATGCCTCTGTGGACTTCTTTTCTAGGAATATTACCTAGTTAGGTGACAAAATATTAATGCTTGAGGTCATTCGTAATACAGTAATGCTGATCTATTAGACCGCGTGTGCTGGAGTCATGTTGGATGTTTAGTCATCTAGTAGACAGAATGATTTTATATATAGTCTATATAGATGGGCATGAATAATATAATAATATTATAAGCAATAACCCCCCCCCCCCTGTAACTGTAACACATTATTCAAGATAAAAAGAGTCTAATTTAGGAATATCAGACAGTCCTGACAATGGCGAAAGGTGGAGCTGGGGATGGAGGAGGGTTATTTGCTCCTGAGCAAGCAGAAAACTCAGTCACTGTCTTTGGATGATTGATGACACCTGTGCATGTTGAGCAAATAAATAATCCTGGCAGGAAAAAACAGGTTTTCAATTTTGGGTAGCACAACAATATTGTTGATGATAAGAAGTAGGGCTGAACGATATTTTGTTTTGACATCGACATCGCGATGTGTGCCTGCACAGTGAGTGGTTCGCTGTGCCGCAGCCCAGCGTTCACAGCCAACATTCACTGCTAAAAATGAAAGAAAGTCGAAATCATCTATTTGGGCTACAAAAAGGAGGATGTTGACCAAAAAGAGGTACTTTGCATGGAGTGTCAAAATCACGCTGATAATGAACCCAAGTTTGCACAGCTTGTCAGTGCACAACGGCTCTGTCTAGTGAATGCGGCTCAAGGTAAGGTCAAGCACCTGATGGAATTTACGGCTGATTACAGAACCGGCTTTACTGACAAGATGCGCAATACATATCGTGCGATGATTATCATGCAGCCCTTATTTTGGATACAAAAAGGATGATGCTGATGAACATAAATAAATTGGTACACATCGCAATATATATAGCAGGAAAAAAATATATTGCAATGTAGTTTTTCTCAATATCGTGCAGCCCTAATAAGAAGTAGCGCTAAATCAGCATATTAAAATCTTTTCTGTTGGATCATGCGACACAGAAGACTGGATATATATAATATTATATTTAAAAAATGTATATAATGAATGTTTTAAAATAATAAAATATTATATTGTATACTGAAATATTTTAAAACATGACTATTTTACTGTATTTTTTTAATTAATTAAAATGCAGCCTTTTCGAGTAAAAGACTTCTTTCAACCACAGTTAACCAAAAAGTTAACATCCTTCAACCTTTTTGAGTGATATAGATTCCAAATATTTACAACTATGTATTTTTTATATATATTAGGGCCGGGACTTTAACGCGTTAATTTAGATTAATTAATTACACAAAAATAACGCGTTAAATTTTTTTAACATATTTTAATCACACTTGTTTTTGCACAATATTGCACTGGTCTGTTGGACTTGGTTGAACAGAAATAAACAATATTTTGTTGCTTAAGCTTATGTGTTCAGTCATTATTCAATGGCATACTAAAAATCCATATGAAAAAAAAACGTACTTCTCACTGTTTTCAGGTCAAATATTTATATGCTATTAAATGAGACTAATTTAGAATTATTTCGATAATTCAAATTTTTTTTTTTATTGAGTCCCGACCCTAATATATATATATATATATTTCCTATATGAAACAATCTAGTCTTGCACATCCTCAGTATGTGCCAAGTAAACTTTTTGTTTTATTATTATTTAATGATTTATGTTTCAATTACAAAGTATTAGTCGAAGTTAACAATAACAACACTTTCCTGAATGATTTAGATTGAGGTTTGATTGAATTTTAGGTTATTTATTTATATTTGTTCCAGATGTATGAGGAATTAAAATGTACTTGCACTTCCTGAATATGTGTGATACCCCTCATGCCTGATGGTAAATGTTGCTCACCTGGCTTGAATGACTTCCTGTATGGTCTTCCCACGCCTTATTTGAGAAAACTTTACGTCAAAATTTCCATGTAGGCTATGTTAAATCATTTGCATTATTAAGAGTTCATCATTAAAACAGATAATGTCTTTAATGATAAACTCACAAACCTGTATTGATTTCTTTGTTGCAGAGTGACAGCATCTTGAGGGCTCCTTTCCTTGTCAGTCTGTTGCAGAGCATGTGTGGCTGTTCTCTCGCATGTATCTGCGGGTGTAGACGCCTCAGATGACAGAAACTGTCAGTGCTATTGTGGCTCAGAGACAAAAGACATGCCAAATAATGGAACGCAATGATATGTCACTCATTGAGGCGGAACTAAGCCTAAAACACCAACCAGATGGCAGGTCAATTTCTGCCTGCACTTTGACTAAATGGCACTGTTACACAGGAGTTCAGAAAGAGTCTTTCTATTTCTCCACTTTCTCCCTTCTCTGCTCCACTTAAGGCACATGATCAAACAGAAGCATGTGCTGACAGCCATAGAAACCCCATAATGCAACTGAACTTTTTGCTGGGGAAGACTAAGAGATTTTTGGATCAGAATGGTGCAGGAATGACGCTTGGTTACGCTCTCCTTGATATAGCAGCTGTGACAGTTGAGCTCTACTGTAAAATAAAGTTGTTCTGCAACAGCAAACTTAGATGTTGTTGCCAGCAGCTGCTCATATTGATTCTGTGGTTGTCGTTTGCATTACTATTTTAGGTAGATACTGGAGCTGATATGTGGTGCGATGATCCAACACGGAAGCACTGTGAAAAAACAAGGCTCGTGTTTTCCATCCAATTGAATTCAGTAAATACTACACAATCATGATACTATGCCTGACTTAATATCTGATAAGGCATCCAGTCATGTCTTTTGCATCTGTTATGATGTCTTTAATCTTGACACGCTCATCATAAGAGTTTGTTCGTTTGTACTCTGTCAAGGAAAACATGCAAATACTGCAAGCGTACCATTTTTCTCCACCTCCAGGATTTTGTTGGGCAAACAACATTATTAAACTTTGCAATTCTGTAGGAAGACAGAGAAACATAGAGCGGAGTTGGACTTTATTGCCCAAGGACTGGGTTTCAGTAGACTAGTGTAATTTTAGTAATATTAACATACTATTGCAGTAGTTTTTATTTATTTGTAGTTTTCATTTTCATTTTAGTTTAAGTTTGCAGTTTTGTTATGTGCTTCTTATATTTTTGTAATTTAAGCACTTTTTGTTGATCTTAGATAATTGTTTATAATCTTTGTTTAGGTTTTTTTTTTCATGTAAAATATTTTATTTTAAATTAAGGTATTTTAAGTTAAAAAAAACTATTTTTAATAGTTCTCGTTTTAGATAATAATAACAACACTGTGATACATATTACCTGATTCATTTGGATTCCTATTGGATTTGATTACATTTCAGTTTATTATTTTATATTGTAAAAAAAATATCACAATAAAACCTGTAAAATGGAAAAGTTACTTCAGCTTGTGGAAAAGCTATAGATAAATCATCATGTGACTTTTCTGTCATTTTTAAAGTAGATGATGGTACTTTAACTAGTTTCATGTTAACACACTAATCTATTGAAGGTATAGTTCACCCAAAAATGAAAATTGTCCTTTACTCACTTTTGAAGCATCCTAGGTGTATGTGACTTTCCAGACCCCTCCAAGCCTTTAAATAGGTTTAAACTTGTTATAGCCGTTACACTCCGGATGACATAAAATAACATGCCCATATTCATAATAAAACATCTCTTACACAGCTCCGGGGGTGAATAAAGTCTCCATGTGTTTTCGTTAGATAAATATCCATGTTTCAAAGTTAATAAGCACTTTTCTTTCATGTCTGCTGTCTGTTTAAGCCCGAAGCAATCACGGCGCAATGTCTTAAGATGTATGCATCACGCACGTGCTTGTGGGAAATGTAGTTTCAAAGAAAAAGTACTTACTTACTTACTTTAGCAAAGGAAAAGCTTTGCTTATATCGAAATCCCCCTACATTTTTCTTACAAATCCTTGGTTTGTGCTTCTAATTCATGACTGGCATTTTGTTTTGTCCTCTCACCGCGCTCATCACTAAACACGACACAATGTGTCTTACGTCATCCTTCCCGTTTCCACAGATAGCAGACATGAGACTAAAGTGCTTAAGCTTGAAATATGGATATTTATCATACAAAAAATGCATGGATACACTACAGGAGGACTTTATTCACCCCCGGAGATGTGTGAGGGACGTTTTATTATGAATATCCGCACATTATTTCATGTCTTCTGAAGTGTAACGGCTATCACCCATTAAAACCCATTTAAAGGCTTGGAGGGGTATAGACAATTAAACTCTGATTGGATTCATCTGAAAGAAGAAAGCCCCATACACCTAGGATGCTTCAAAGGTGAGTAAAAGACAGGATCATTTTCATTTTTGAGTGAACTATCCCTTTAAATATTTTACAAAGTAATATATTTAAAATATTGGACAAAGGTTTAGTGGGTGGATCGTCTCTCCCCTGGGTGCAATGAGTAGGTTGTACCAAACTGGGCCCCTTAACGATGACTCTGTTCCCATCGTGGTTCTATCAATAATTTCTTGGCCAACATTACCAATTCTTATATATTGGGGATGAAGCTCAAAGACTTTTTTTAATTTTTTTTATTTCAAGAGCACAGCTTGCACCCCCCCTCCTCCTCGTCTTTTTCCTGCTCACTTGAATCCACCCATATGGAACATGCTAACGATGGCTGTGGTTTATTCTTTGGCCCTCTCACCTTGTTTGTGCATTTTCCACTCTTTGGAAGCTCTTAGACGATAACTCTGGAGTGTTGTTGCTTAACTAGGGTGTTCTTTTCTTTTCCGCCAAACATGGAGTTCATTAGACCCAAATGAGTGACAGGCTTTCTCAAGTACTCACTGCTTCCTACCTTTGATCCTCTACGAGCCCCTCTTGTACAGTTCAGAGCAGCAACAGGGTTCACACGGATTCAGGCTTCCTCCACGTTTACCTCAAGAGTGACCGGGATTTTGCCAAGTAGCATGTGTTTTGGGATCAAAAACCTTTTGCTGGTCCTCAAACAACATTCCTGTCAACACAGAAATATAGGGTTGGTGAATATACAGTTCAGTTCAATGTAAGTTAAGCTCAATCGAAAGCACTTTTGACATAATGTGAATTGCCACAATTGTGGTACCTTTTTTAAATGCTACACTTTTGTTTCTATTAGGTTCAAATATGTACATTTTCAGTGCTGATATGTGCCTTTTAAGGTACCGAAATGAATAATTTAGGTACAAACATGTACCTTTTGTATCTTTATTTCTGAGAATGTACTAAATACTGCACATATTTATAGGTTGCATTTCAAACAGATCATCTAAAACTTTTCTACTGTTTAACTTTCAAACATGGTTTTGTAAAGAATTCGAAGTTTATATAGACCTTCCTATTTTAGTTAAAAACTCATTACTTATTGCATTTAATCCAGTATATATTTCATTATGCGTTTCAATTAACTTCAATTGAAATTTTTCATTCTGTTTCCTACCTTAAATCAATTTCAGATTCATAAAGTGAATAACAATTCAGCTCTGAACAGTAAACTGCCCCTAAAATGTTGTTCCAGAAGCATATCCTGCTTTACCAAATTAATTAACTGCAATAAAAATGTTTATAAAGTAGTATTGCGTTTTAAAAAGACATAACCCTTAATATGACTTTACAGCTCCTCCTCAGCGTCAAGTATGGATGGGTCTATTCCTCCAGCTGTCTCGCTGCTGAGATGACTCTCCCAGGCCTCCTTCTCTTTTATTTCCTCAGGATGGATAGAGTGCTGAAATGGAAAACACGTGTCTCCTGAGTGCGTAACATTATTTTCCCCTGTGATGCCCTGGCAGCCGTGATTAATTAATGATAAACGTTAAAGCGCTATATCACCTTGGGCGACGAGGAGACTATGACATACCTAATTTGCCCGCTTTCTCCCAATTTCGGTCTCGCTGACGTCTCTTCCAGAAGCTCATGCCACCTCGGCTTGTCCCACTGCTGGGATTTGTTTATGAATATGCCACATCCTCGTACCTTAGAGGCAAAACGACAGCTCTGTTTATCACCTTTGTGCGTATCTATTGCAATTCCTCTTTGGAATTTCTCTTGATTATTACTTTCCTGGAAAATCCCCAAGGAGCCAATGTCTTGTTTATGGACAATACATTTAATGGAAGAAATTAGAATAGGAGCATATTTCTCAGCAGCTGTGTACACATAGAGGAATCTGTGAAGGAAGCCATTGAAGTAAACGCTTGAACGGAGCTGAGAATTGCGATGCAGATGCATAATCTCATTGCCATGCATGGAACACCTCCTTAATCTGTTTGTTTACAGCTACCTTGAAGAAAAAAAACATGTTCTGTGCAAAACAGAGCTGTTAACTACTTTGCCCAATCCATATATAGCTTACAGTTTCAGCTGTTGTTCACCGTCTCCATTAAACGGAACCCGATCTGTGTGTTAACAACATCTGAAGTATTCGCCGTGTTTTGCGGTGTGAAATCACCATTATTCAGCATGTTAAACAGCCCTTGCCCCCCTCTCTGTCATGGCTGGAGTGCATATGAACTGGAATCCTGGCATTGGGAAGGCCATTACGGCAGCCTCTCTGTGGGCCGGTCCAGATAAAATAGGATTCGAAAATACTTTGGGATTTTACGTCCATCAGCACGTTGGAACCGAATAAAATGGATGATGGTAATGACTTGCAGGCCAGGCGAGAGCGCAACGTCCCACATCTCTGCATGGAGGCCATTTTGTTGCCAGATCCCTTCCCGCACGCTTGTCAGTTGCAGTGGAGTGGCAAGGAGGCAAAAACAAGATCAGAGTGACGAAGGTGGCTGCTGGCCAAGCAGCTCCTGTCGGATGTGAGTTCAGGGGACTGGTACATAGGGATTTTTGAGGGGAAAACCCTCCGTCTACTGGATGTAGACACACACAAACCACACGCATATGGCAATTGGAATTACACACAACACATCTGTGACTTTTTTTTGTATTTACAAATATACGTATTGTCATGTATAATTCATCACCATTTTAACGCAGTAAAATATTTGTGGATTAGGTCAAACGTTTCAGTCTCGGGGGATTTTAAAAATGTTTGTATGAAACAGAGCTGTGTTTGCAATAAAAAAAAAAAAAAAATGTTAAAAATGACTGTGTAATAAAAAAAGGCTCTTGAATGAAATCGGATTATACTGAAATATTACTTGAAATATAACAAGAGTGAGTGAAAGAGACGGAAAGAAAGCTTGGCATTTGGTAATGAAAGCTTAATGGCCTGTGAGCGAATAATAACATGTTCAGTTGTGCTCGAGTCCCGTTTTAATGACTGATTTATGTCAGTTTTAAAAGGGCAGATACATAATTACTTATGATTTTTGTCCTCTATAGGTCTTGTGGAGATTTGCTTGATGCACCCATTGGACGTTGTGAAGACCAGGTAAAATATTGTTCCTTTCTGTGCTTAAATCAAGGCTAGGCGGGTTTTTTTGTTTTTTGTTTGTTTTGTTTTGTTTTTTCTTGTGGCAGTAGTGGAATATTTCTGTGGAAAATGAAATGCATCATTTACTCATTCTCATTCAGTGTTTAAGTAATACTTTTAATGTTCTCAAATTGCTCACATACTTACCTCATCGTTTAGCTTAATTATATCCCTTGTTTTATGCCTGTGCTTCTATGTGAATTGTGAACCAAGGCTGCATTAACAAAACAGCACCCATTTGTTTTTCCATTAGTGCTGATGAAACGCTAACTGAAATATTGACACTTCCTTAATCCTTCAGATCTCACTGTATCATATTTAATACAACACTCTGAATTATCAACATGATAAAAAAAAAACGAAACCTGTTTTACGCAACATAAAACGTGACTTTGCTAAAAATAGTTAGCAAAGGCAATAGTTCATTGATTTTTAGTAAGTAAAAAGCATTTTGTTATAATTCTTAAAAGTAAATACATATGTCTGAAAACAAAGTACTTTTATTTTAAGTAAATGTAAGAATAACTTTTGAAATAAATCTTAAAATATTACTAACAATTTAAGATATGGTTATCCATATGCCATTTTTGAGAAATAAGAGAAATGGTGAAAAACCATGAAAAAAGATGAAAAATCATCAATATACTGATACAATGATACAATAAGAGCATTTATTTATGATTTAATACAAAACAAAAAACAAATGCAAACTAAAGAAAAAGTTTTTTGTGTATACTATCTAAAATATCAACAAACTCTTCTATAATAGATTAATAAATAAATAAATTCTATCATAAGCTCTCCTTTTCTGAATTTATAAAGGGCGACTAGTGTCTAGTTTGGTAAGCTCATAATTCATATATTTAATACATAATACATTTTTTTAATTCTTTTTTAAAATAGTTTTTTGTATATTTCTTGTTTATTTTTTAGTAATGGTCAGTCATTACACTGTATTTATGCTGCTAATAATAATTATTATTTATACTACTACTACTACTACTACTTCTTATAATAATAATAATAATAATAATAATAAACCATCTATAAAAAGTCTATTTTTGGGGGGGGTTATTATTTTTTTTCCCATTTATCAATATTTACATTTATTAAATTATAGCTCATTATTCGGCAATAGAATTGCATTTTGACCCCAAATAATTATTCTTTCTTTAATGAAAATGGAATCATTACTGGGTAACTGTAAATTATTTACAGTTCTCATTAGTAATACCAATCAGCTCTGAATCTTTTGGGAAGCGATAGCTCTTTCCCTCAGTCATGCAGGATAGAAGGAATGTTGAAGAGAGGGAAAGAGAAAATGAATCAGGGCCCTCACACTGGAGTCGCTCAGTATGGCGTAAACAGGTTGTGGGCCGGTACTAAACCTTTACAGCTTCTGGGTGCCCTGCCAAGACCTCTGTCTCTGTGACTAACACCCCTCACACATGCTCTATGATGTTTCACATTTTCCGCCACTGTTTTCTGGTAAATAAACTTTTTGAGATGATAATTAGATATTTGTACTTCGGAGAGGACGTGTGGTAGTGAAGGTGGCTTGTTTGTGTTTCTTTGTGTCTATTTGCATGAGTTTGTTTGCAGCAGTGTGTCTGTGTGTACACTTGTACGCGGCGACATTCGATACTCTAGAGTCCTGTAGAGTGATTTAGGATCCGATGCTGCCGGTCGAGGGTTTATTACAGATAAGGCCACAGTTAGGCTGCTCTCTCCTCACACGGGGTCAGGGTTAAAAGTGCACTCTCTATTTTCTTTGTAATACTCTTCCTCAACAAGTGATAAAAGCCCTGTAACACTAATGTAACACATTACTCAAGCAAATATTTAAAAGCTATTCTAAACAATTATGTTTTTTATCTGAGCTTTAAATTGGGACATTGAATGAATATGCAAAGATAAAAAGTTCCCTAGCCTCAACGCCACACATCTAAAAGCCTTACCACCAAAGGAACTCATCTTAAAGTTTGGAACAGACAATAAATCTGCAGAAGATGATCTCAAACAATGCTAGCGACAAATTATGAAGATCTGATAGATAAAGAGATGTCAGATTATGAAGAGCTTTGTATGCAAGTAAAATGTAATATACACAAGTTAAATTCCTTATTTTGAGTTATTTGATCGAAAGTACATGTGCCGGTATCTATCTTAGCTGCTGAACTCTGCATTAACTGTAATCGATGAAGGTGTTTTTCAGGAATACCAAATAAAAGAGAATTACAATAATCAATCCGAGATGTGACCATATATGTTGAGAGAGTGAAGAACCTAGTCTGGCAATGCTATTTAAGTGAAGGAATGCAGAGCGAGACATATTGCTAAATATTTAGGATCTGAACGTGTATTCTTAATCTACAAAAAAGGTTTTCTGTCTCTTAAATTTGATAAAAACCAAAGAAGCAGATTATCAGCTATTCCTATACAAGCCAGACGTTCTAATATCACTGAATGGCTAATAGTATCAAAGGCAGCACTAATATATAAAAGAATAAGAATAGACAGAAGACCAGAATCAGCAGCTAAGAGAAGATCATTTATAACTTTAACAAGAGCTGAATGTTAAGTGCACATGAATATCATTACTTTGCAGATGTCATTCAAGCTGAACCGCCACTGTTCATTCAAGTATTTCGGAGTTAAAAGGGAGATTATATAGGCCTGTAATTATTTAAATCATTAGGATCAGCACCAGTCTTTCAAGAACTGGTGTGATAGAGTCCAATTTTAATAATGAAGGAACATTAGCAGTTACAGAACGCACACTAGCTGTAATAATGGAGGAAACTGAATGGCTGCAAGACTAAAACAATAGATAAGGGATCAAATAAACAGGTGGAAATCTTAGACTTCATGATCAGCTTAGTAATATAATCAGCTGAGGGCAGTTCAAATTTAGAGAAAGTACTTGTATAACAAACATGATTGTGTCCGTTTTGATAATCACTATCTATCTATCTATCTATCTATCTATCTATCTATCTATCTATCGTTCTATCTATCGTTCTATCTATCGTTCTATCATTCGCTCTATCTATCTATCGTTCGCTCTATCTATCGTTCTATCTATCGGTGTATCTATCTATCTATCTATCGTTGTATCATTCTATCTATCTATCTATTGTTCTATCGTTCTATCTATCATTGTATCTATCTATCGTTGTATCATTCTATCTATCGTTCTATCTATCATTCTATTTTTCTATCTATCATTCTATTTTTCTATTTTTCTATCTATCTATCTATCTATCTATCTATCTATCTATCTATTGTTGTATCTATCGTTCTATCGTTGAATCTATCATCTTTCAATCTATGGTTCTGAGAATCATTCTGTCTATTTGCCTGGCAGATAAAGTAAAAACTTCAGTGCTTAAATGGTTTTGTAAACTTTTTATAGTGGCGATGAGTTTGCAACAGATGACAGCTATTCAAATATCTGAAGAAAATGCAAATATCTAGTTGCTGTATTACTTGTGTACCACTTTCTTTCTCCCTCTTTTTTTCTCTCTCTTGGGTTTTCAGTCACACTAAAGCAGGCTAATTGGCAGAATGAAGGGTTAGTAGAGCTGAAATCTATTAGCATAGGTCTCAGAGAGCTGCTGAAGCACGAATGCCCAGCACACCTCCTCTCCATTGCTAGCTGCAGGAATGGCTCCTATTAGTGACTGGCTGCCGCTTTAATGTCCGCTGCTCCAAATTAGATGCCAACTGGAGTGAACTGTTTTTTTTTTTTCACCCCCTCGCTCTGTTCAACGAGCCGCCTTAGTGGAATCAAAGGCTTTTTTCTAAGGGGAACCTGACAAAATGTATACTTGGGAATACATATTTACCCTGTGCAAATGAGGGTGCTGGAGCCATGAAGAGGCGGAGACAGGATTTAGACGACTGAGGGGGCCGTCGATCTCAGACACGCACACAAACTTACAAACAAACATCTGGAAGCAGATTAGGAGAACATTAAGAGGATATATTTCTAGGCCGTGATTGTTTGTAAGGTTAAATCAATGTTTACTTTAAAGTCTCACTACCATTCTTCATACTTGTTTATATTCAGGATCAAGCACTTCCAGCTGAACGTAAAATTATGGGTCTCTCCACCTCTGACCGTCATAAGTCGCCACCATATATTCAGATCAGAGCAGGTCTATGTGCCACTTATATTCATTTGCGTTCAACGGTGCTCATTTCTGGGTTGGAATGTTGCCTTTTTTTCAAAGGGGGCTTGCTAGGGTGAGAGTAGGGGGTTTCGGGGGTTAGTTAGACTTCTAAGGAGACAGTGAGACTGGAGTTACAGCTTTTCATTAACCTGGAAACCACCTAGTTACATGGTTCATGGGCTGGTCTCAGCTCACTTGGAGGTAACAAAGGGTGTCAGGCGGCACTTTCGGCAGGGGGCGGCTGCTCGGGGCACCCCATCTGACTCTGATCATCATGCCGGCCGCCCTGCTGCACTCATTAGAGACCAGGAATGAGCTTGCATTGCTCTTGTTGAAGGGCTCCGGTTACGTTGCCTCACCCCACCCCAAACACGCCCTAAGCCCCTCCTACAGTCGGCGTTGTTGTTCTTTTTTTGATATGAGCAGAAAGGTATAGAAAAATATAATGTGCATTCATGTGTATATTCCTCTAAAATGGTTTGTCTGTCGGCCACATAGTATATTAATGGCTCTATTAAAAAAAGTACATAATATGAGCTTTTTGCAAGTGCGCACATATAATATGCATGTATGAATGTACGCATTTGTGTTCATGCAAATAACTATATTTGAATAGACCCATTTGAATTATTAATTATTTGACCCTAATGAGTGTATTATTTACCAGTGCATTCATAAATCAGTAATCAAACATAAATATGTATTATATTTTATAATTTTATTTTTGAACATATTGAGAAGACTTTTCAGACTTTTCCTATTTTGGTAGAATTATGAATTAAATGTATTAAACATTGTCTAATGTAATATTATATAATAATGTAATAAAATATAATATAAAATATATTGCAGGGCAACGATTAATCATGATTAATCTCATCCAGAATAAAGGTTTTTGTTTATATAATATGGTTTGTAGTGTATATATTTATTATGTATATATAAAACATGCACATACAGTATATATTTAGAAAATATGTAAATTACAGAAATATCATTTATATTAGATATATATTTAATATATATATAAAACATATATATATTTAATATATACATGCATTGGTTGTATATGTATATACCTACTGTAATAAATAGTACACACACATATGTTATGTAAACTGAAATGTTTATTTTAGATTAATCGTTGCCCAGCACTACTAACAATCTATAAAATTAAATAATACACACTTTTTCATATATTATATAGAAAAATAAAGGGATTTTGAGAAGAGGACAAGTTTTTAAACATAAAATTTAAAACATTTAAAACAAAGTTTATTTGATCTTTTATTTGTAAAATAAATTATACAATTTTGAAATAAAGCACCATCATTGATCCTGACATTGTGTCTATCCATGATGAGTGATCTACCATATCTCTATTTGCCATCAATCTACACACTTATCTATGTTACGCCACCTCTAATGATTAAAACAACCTGGAGAGACTTCCTCATGAGAGTCACTGTCACGACACAACCTTCATCAGATCCCAGCACGCTTGAAAAGTGAGCTTCACTGGAGAGGGATAGTAATGTTTGACGAGGGCAGTGACAGATGACGTCCTGTCCCCAGGAACGGTGACGCTGAGAGAGGAGCCCACAGTCTTCCACCCCCAGCTGGTGGCTGAACCCTGGTGCACTCTTGAAGGAATCCCTCAACCAGCCCTTAAACAGCAGGGCTCAAAGCTCAGAGGACTAAGAGCCGATCCGGCCCAGTAAAGCAGCATGTCGCTCAACTGTGCTACAGTGATCTCTTAATCCTACCCTGCCCTGGCTGACGGCTCTGATGGTGTAAACTGCACACAGGTATCCGACTGTGGCTATCTGTGTTTAAAGGAAGGCAAGACTCCAATCACATCAGCGGTCGGACAGTAAATACTCACAATTCCAGTGAAAGAAGTCAGCAGAACATTGGTTGTGGCATGTTTCATTATAAAGGGAAATCTAAAGCCAGTCCAAAATAACTCAAGGCACTGCTATTTGTGGTTCAGAAAGGGAATTAAAAAGCTTTTATATTAGTGGCTTACCACTGACATTTTTTGTCAGTGGGGTACAAAGTATAATATTGACTGCTAAGCTTAACGCAGATCATAGAACATCAGGTGTACGCAATAATAGTAGTTACAGTAATAATTCGTTTTACTACAGACTGAAATCATATCAAAAGTTCTGGTGTCTTATAATACAAACCACTAAAGCCCATTCCTTGCCATCCCATTCCGTGTTCTCAAGTTCACTGAGACCAAATTACATTAAATGTGTGTTTAGGTAAAAAGAATGAAACTTGGCACCAAAACTACTCACTCTGAGCATGAAACAAATTTTCATCAGAGAAAAGTTTACATACCTTAACGAATTCGCTCGCTGTTCGTTTGTGGGTTTAAATATGTAAGGGATGTTTTCACTTTCCTGGAATGGAACAATGGTATGATAGCGTGACATATGAATATTACTGTGCGTTGGTAATATTGGTGCTCTACTGTTAGTAATAATAATAATTATGAGAGTAAAACTGTTGTAACGCATCTGGTTCTTAGATATGGTATGTCTATATTAAACACATTTCCATTTTGTTAGCATATCACGTTTCAACCATAGAAACAAACCTTTATGGCTTTTTTTCTCCTGTGAAGCACAAATGAAGATATTTTGAAAACTGTTTTATCGAAAGTGGCATTCAGTGTTGTTTTGAATCCCTTTGGATTTGATAATACTGAAACATTCTTCAGGATTTCTTATTTTGGTTTCTGCAGACGAAAGAAATTGACATGAGCAACTGATGAGAGAACATATTCATATCTTTGCACAGATAAGAAATTTTCTTCAGATTCTAGAGAAGTACAGCTAATGTGACCAGGCACCAGCGGTGTGATCTCCTGCTGATGTGACTGCCATTGCACATTATGAGCTGGTATTAAACAGGTCTGCTTGAAGGAGTTGTCACAAACACCTAAATGCATTATGTTACAAACATACTAAATAAAGCAAAAATGTCCCAGTGTGCTGAAATGAGCCGTTTTAGAGACGCAGTAAAGTGCCTGATGAAAACTCATTTGTCTCCTGTGTCTGTCAGACGCCTCACAGCATCTGTGACCCACTCCTTCAGAGTTTTGTTTTGGAGTGGCCGTGTTCCTACCAGGCAGGGGGTGAGAGGTGCAAATGTAAAGTTGTAATTCAGAGAGTCGGTTTCTGTTGCTGAAGAAGCAGAGAGTGCAGTATTGATGACCGCTCACTGCACTGTCCTGACCGTCTGTGTAATAAGTGCCAGTCTCCTGCTGTCTTAAGGAGCCTCCACCATCCTCAGCCAGCCATTTCCTTACTTCAAAGCAGCCATAACTAAACTGGACTGAGAGGGATTATCCAGAATCTGATTTTTCTAGTTCCGAAAAGTATTTTAGAAATCTTAAAAAAAAAAAAAAGATTTTTATGAATTAATATTGCACTAATGTAACTTTAAAAAAAAAAACACTTTCAGACAATTTAAAAGTTGTATGAATTAGTTAAAATTAGAACTAATAGAATTAGTTTTACTTCAAACTTAAAAACACTATACAATTCTTTCATATTAACACTGTACATTATGCTACATACACATAATAATAGTAATAATAATTAATTGATAATTAATAAATTAATAAATGCTATTTTTTGACAATAAATTAACTAATAGCCATGAATTTACCCTCATTGTAAAGTGTTTTTAAAAGTGTTCACATTTTAAGTAGTTGTGCTTTAATAGTTGCATAGTTGTTACATCAAATGCTGCTTTAATTTTTTTTATTATTCACCACCACTTTAGAGGTTTTGTAATTTTTCACAGTTTTTGCAGCACACTGTCACTTGTTGCATTTTAAGAGGTGTGTTAAATTACTAATAGTTCAGCTTTACAAACCCATTCTGCTTCATTCTGTTAAAACTACCAGATTTAAACTGCAATAAGGGTAAGAAAGGTGTCAAATTGGGGTTGGTTGAACACGAAAGCTGCATGTTTATGTAAAAAAAAAAAAAAGTGCAGTGTTTGGAATGTCTTTGCAAAGTGAGAGACAACGTTTTTACAAGAAGTCAGCCAGAGTCTGGAAACCTGAGATATAATTCAGAAGCAGCGTTTTTGTGGGATGTCAAACTGGTCATCTTGAGGATGTCATTCCTTGTCCCACTCCGCCTCTTGGGCAGCTTCATTACCCCAGTCACAGTGGGTCAGGTTGGCCTGTGGTGCCACTGAAACCCAAGCTTTCCTAACCCAGACCAAGACCTAGAAGCATGCGGTGCCACAAGCGCCATGACTTTATCACTTCCCCTTTACCCCATCTTCATCTTCTCTTCTGCTTTATCTCCTTCCCTCCAAAGGCTCAGCTTTATAGGCCAACTCCAGCCACGGGCCCAGCGGTATTACCCTGAAAAGCCAAAAGAACAGAGGAAAGCAGCTATGTATGTCTGCACTGAATCAAGACTGTTTTAAGAGAGAAATTTCCATGTGGTTTTACAAAAGCATTGCGTTTCACTGGTTTTACATTTATATTCACCACGCTACTCAAGTATCAATGGTGTTTTGCTTGTGTACTGTCCGATTAATGCAGTCACAGAGCATTAGTTGATATTCATGTGTAGCATGATCACAGAGGGTCGATTGGTCCTCTTCCATATTGGAGCATTTAGGTTAGAGAGGTTTAACCTCATGTAACATTGCAATGGACGTCTGCCATCTTTATGATCCTGCTCATTAAAATTAACTGTCTGGCTGTAAAAAATAGATTTCCTTTTAATGCTGCCTTCTGGATTCTCTTACGCACCACTGATTGTGTGTAAAAGAAACCTTGCTCACGCGCGTGTTTCGCTTTTTCTAAATTTGCCTTCATTTCAGCTCTTGATGAAAGTGTCGTCGGTTCAGAGGCAGCAAATGGAAAACATATTAGCATGACTAAGAATTAAAGACTGAATAATTAAAATGCCATGACCAAAAACATTGGTAAATAATTCAGCCATAGTGATATTTGTTTTACTTCTTACAGTTGAAAAAAAAAAAAAAAAAAAAAAAATGTTGAAGCCAATACATTTGCAAATTAGTAATTTTCCAGCAGTTTTTTTGCCTTACTTATACCATGCAATATTTGGTTATCATTGTACCAGACTGAAAACATAGATGGCCAATATCAAATGCCAGCCGTTTAAAAAATGTTCCTTTCCCAACTACAGTCACACAGTTTCAGTTATAAAAAGGAAAAAGGAAGTAATAGAACATGTATAAATGTCGCATTTGCAAGGTGGTTTTTAGCTCATAGGACCTTGTTTATTATGGGGTTGATATTATACTCATAAATGAAATAAAGCAGTTCCCACTCTATGCTCCATTCTTTGGGGGAATACCCTTCATTTAACAAGGCAAATTTAAGAGACCTTTTTAAAAGTTTGGCCTGCCCCTTTAAAGGCAAACCCATCAAACTCAAGCCTTTTGATCAACCCAGTAACCTCCCGCCCTTCCCACAGGGCTATTTTTTTAACACCATCATTATTAGGCCTCAACCCATCAAGCCCGTCTTCCAGCCCTGTCGGACCTGGTGCTGGCCCATTACATATAGGGTCTGAAAGGGGACAAGGCCCTAACAATCGGCCTGGACCTGAAACACTTCACTTCTGTCTGTAAAAATACAAAGAGGAGGTGTTCTCCTTCTCTTTATTCTCATTTTCTTTCCTGTCGGAGCACTGAGAGTTCGCCATTTTACAGGGAGTTTGGGGTCAGGTGGAGATGGTAGGGTTATTTACCCCCAGTGCTCATTTCACCCCTAGAAGCTCCACGTTGGCCTTACCTTCACCTTTACCTAGCTATCCAGGATGGCACTCTGGTCCTATAAAAATAGAGTACAGAAGGTCGTTGGAGGATTTTGATGAACTCACAGATATCGTCACCTGTAAGTATATCTTTTCTTTCTGGGTTTACTTTGAGAGGGATTCTGAGAGCTGGATCTTTTAACAAAGCCTTTGGGCTTTTCGCAGTTCCTCTGTTTGTTGACTTTACTACCGGGAGCTTGGCTCCAAGGCCAACTGAATCAGCCGTCAACTCTTCTCAAGAGTAAAAATCTATCTCCAAAACTGTCTGAAGGTTTCACTCCTGATCGTCTGGCTAGAGGACTCGTGTGAAAACAAAAGGTTTACCTTAACATAAGCTTCTTTTCTTTTCTCAACTTCTTTGAGTAAGCAAGGGAAGCCTGGTGACGCTTTTGCTGCCAAATCTTCCCCATTATCTTCCATTCCCCGGGCTGTGACGTTTGGTCCAAGGCTTTTATGACAGGGTAGGTAAGGGGCATGAGGAAATGAGGTGACCCCAAGGTCAGCAGTGGAGTCAGGCAGCTGAAAGCGGACAGTCCACCTATGGGCTTCAGCGGGTTGCACCATCCCAGTGTACTACAGAAAATAGAAACTCTGGTATTGGTGGGACAAGACCATCTTCTATCCTTGACCCTCTCATGTGCCTTTAATTAGGCTGGATTTAAAATTGTTTACAAGCTCCACTGGTCTTAAATCTTTTGGTTCGGTGCCCCATCCTTTTGCACGCCCCCATCCCTACATCCCCCCTCACTTGACTGCCTGCTGTTTCAGAGTCCCTCTTTTCTTCTTTCTCTTTAATATGGTGTTGGACGTTCGTTTATGATGCTTTTTTAACTGGTTCTTAGGCACGGGTTACAAGCTATTTGGGAATCTACAAAATTGGATGCTGGGGACACCCCTCTAAGATGTTAATCTGTTGCCGATATGAAAGGCTGCTCACCTCGGTAAACCCTCTCATCCGATGGACCCAGGCCACTTTTACGGCCCCATCAGGCACCGGCCTGGATGACTTACTGCTGACCTCTTGACATGGCAGTCAAAGCCATATGAGGAGAATCTTTCTTATTCTGTGTCTTCCACCCTGAGTTCATCTATTCAAGCTTGGAGGCCAAAGGTTGTTTTATTTATCGTCTCTGTGTGCCCAAAAAGATACCCAACCTGAACTCCTGTAAATTGTCCTGGCATGTCCGCCAATAAACAAATCATAGCATGTGGTGTCAAAGTACCAAAGGTCTTACAGTTGCTCTGGCCATTTCTTTTTTGCTAAAACAGCTATATAGCATGAGCCTTGGGGCATGTGTGTGTGTTGGTAGGTGGTGCGGGGGATGAACCAGTAAATCCCTTTCTCCCAACTCGCACTCTGTGCTGGTACCATGTTAAACATTTACACGGTTCAGTTTGCGCTTTATTAGGGAGTTACTAGCATGCTTGTTGCTACAAAAACATCTCTTGACCATTTGTATCGTATTAAAAAATTTACATGGAACTGAAGAACTGTTACCTGCAGGTTACTAGCATGTAAGCGACAAAGTTAGCAGCTACAAGGTCTGTGGCTATAGGAGAAGCGAAGCTAATTGGTAAGGATGGGTTAAGTAAATGTTTGACTTCTCCGCTGTGCTAAAGGGACCAAGAAAGTCAGCACGGCCTCGAAAAGAACAGAAGGTGGGAGAGAAGAGGGTTTTGACAGACGTCTAAAACTTGTGTCGACACTTTGCACAGATTAGCCAGTGTCCCACATTTCTCGCACACAGATAATTGATAGCATATGGCGGTCATGCTCTATGATCTCTCACTCATCTAAGCAAAAGAATGTTGAGCATAATGTATGAATGGCACTGACGTTTTCCAGAATTTATGAATTATCATTGTTTTTCTTGTTATTTGGCTTTCTCCCCAAATGTGAAATGTAGCAATTACATGCATGAAATGAATTTGTTTAGAGGGAGAATGCTGTAAAACATGTTTTAAGATAAATTGTAAGATCATGATTTTTCTTTTCCTAATTTGTTTTAATGCTCTTTTCAAAATGTGTGTGTGTGTGTGTATATACAGTGTGTGTGTGTATATATATATATATATAATATTGAAATGCTATTATATTTAGAAAAAATTTACTGTGGTATAAGGCCCCTTTAATATGGCAAACACAAACAATAAGATTTCTTTTTATTAGTTTATTATTATATTATACCAGTATTTTGATTAGTATATTAGTAAACGTTGTTTTGTAAGTGATTATAATCAATGGAATAGAGCTCACTGGTTGGGAAAAATTAGTTTAATATTAGCTAATTTTTTCTGAATCAAGGTTTGTAAATGAATATTTTGTATAAATCAAGTCTTGTTGTGACCAGTTGGCATCATTTCATGTTTCAGGTTTCAAATCCAGAAAGGGAAGTCTGACCCAAATAGCTATAAAGGACTTGGAGACTGTTTCAGAACTATAATTCGCAATGAGGGGTAAGTTATAAATGTCTGTCTGTCTCTCCATTGTCCATTTGTTTATCCATTTTTCAGTCAATCCATCCATCAAGTGTTGTATTGCCATTCCATCAAAATTTCTTAATAATGTCATTTATAATTTAAAAATATGTATGTAATCTACTAGACATATCAGACACCAAAAATAAACACTTTTAGGATCTTTGTAATTCATGTAATTTAATATGGAAGTGTCTGGTGCTAGAGTTTTTGTTTTGGTTTCTAACCTTTACCCTGTTCTTCATCGCCATTCATTTTCAATGTTTAGAAATGCAGCTTTACTTTAATTTGTAACTTTTTTCCAGTTACAATTCAGTTTTTAGTCAGAAGTGTGAATGACACTTCAGGTTTGTAATGTTTTCTTTCAGTACTTCCCATCTGCTGTTTTCATGTATTCAGTATATACTAGGCACACATGCCTGCTTTGTGCATGGGAACAACATACGCCTGATGACAGGGAATGTTTTGAGCTTTGGAAAAGTATTAAACCCGGTGTACAAAAATCACAAACTTTAAGCCCACCTGCTCTAGAATACGAAGTGTGTCAATCTCAAACAAGCCAGTGAAGTCATAGGTTTATATTAAGCAGTGGCATGCTCAGCGTGTGTCATGTTAACTGCCTCTGCTCGTAGGAAATCACACATATGACATAATATGCTTGAGGCAGAGATTTATCTGTTTCTGTCTCCCTCCTCCTCCTCTTTTTTTTTTCCCCTCCCCAAATGATTTGCTCTCCTTTCGGTCTTTGCTCCCTCCCTCCGCCACACAACATGAGGCACGTGTCGGATCCCAGACAGTGTGCAGACTTGAACAAAAACTCTGTTTATGGCAAGATGACAGCTTTACAGTGAATCTAAAGCTGATCTGGAGCAAGGTGTGAGAATATATGCACGCGTGTGGCCCCAGGTAATGCTGACGCAGAAATCCATCGTACTTATCCCTCTCCAAGGAGCTGTCATCGGCAGCAACCCACAGGCCTCCCTTGCAGATTATGCCTCTTCTTTCTTCTAAACCAATTATCACCCTCCAACTGTTTGTGCTGTGGCTGGGATCACCACACAGTAGCCGGTAGCATGATCAGCCCCAGGCTGAACCACTTAGTTTTAATTTACACAAATGGTGGTGGGAGTCACTGTTGTGAAATTATTATTGAAAATAAACATGCTCTTGCTGTATGGGCCAGCATTGCACTTTTGCTCTCTGTCCATATTTTGCTTCGATCCTCCCCTCTGTGCGGTAGAAACCCGAGCCCGTCGACTTCCACACACCAATTAGTTCAGAGCTGGAGATCCATCTGTGAATTTGGCTCAGAGTCTGTTTGAAATGGTATGAACACTCACTTGCGTCATGATGTAGCATGTGTGAATCATCATAGAAAGAAAGCACTAATAGTTTTAGATCGCATATATAAATAGCTTGATTGTGCATAATTATTTAACAGTATGTGTCTTAGCCTGTGATTTATAGAAGTTTTTGTTGCTACTTCAAGCAGCAGGTAAGTTGCGAAGGCTCCAAAATACATTCAAAGTAGGTCCAAATAATACCAAATAAAGGAATATCTTTCTACTGCTCATTATATTGTTTTACCTATCATTCTGTCTATTTAAATAGTTTTAATTTATTCCTATAATGTCAAAGCTTAAATTTCAGCAGCCATTACATCAGTCTTCAGTGTCACATGATCCTTTAGAAATTATTCTAATATGCTGATTTGGAGGTAAAGAACTATTTATTTTTATTGAAAACGGCTATTAAAACCTTTTAAACCTCTTAAACATTCAAGTTGTGCCTTGAATTTTAAATTTTATGCAGATATGAATCACTTTGATATTTATTTTACTGTAACAAAGTTATTTACACGTAAAGTACACTATGTACACAAAATGCAGGGGGAATTCCACAAAATAGCAGCAGAGTGTAAGAGGTTAAAAACTGAGATGCAGAATTCTTTGATGAATAGACAATAAGAGTTCCCGATTTCTGACTGTGTTTAGACGACAGGAATACAGGAATATTGTATGAACGTATGTTTCCTGTAAACACAAAAAAGGAAGGCTTATATTGCTTTACATTCTCATTTTTTCCTACAGTGAATATATATATATATATATATATATATATATATATGTGTGTGTGTGTGTGTGTAGTTAATGCCATATTTATCTTTTACGGTTTTAAGTTGCATACCCTGAGATTAGTGACAACCATTGGATAAGACCTACAGTAAACATGTAATGTATAGCAGATTTGATGTCTATTTTTTATGTTTTTTATTAATTCATTTGTGTGTCAAAACACCTTTGTGTATCTTTAAGACGGGATAAAAAACCTTACATATTTGACCTTATTTTAAACATTGTAAGTATATAAATGGAGTTTAGAATAGGGAACACACACACAGAGTTTTCCCTGAACAAACAATTAATTTGTTAAGTTTAGGTATTGGATAGGATTAAGTGATCTGTCACACAGAGTAAGTCATTAATATGTGCTTTATTAGTACTTATAAACAGCTAACAAGCAACTAGTTAACAGTAAGAATTAGTCCTTAAAATAAAGTGTAACCATAAATGATTAGATAAATAAACGTTACATTTTATTTATGCTAGATCGGTTTCTGAGCTGCTTTTCTGCATTAATCACTGGAGGCTATTAGCTGATGACTTGGTGTTGTTTTGCTCTGCCTGTCATGTTTGATTGCAGGCCAAATCTCAAGAAACGTCCCTGCTTCTCATCTCCCCACTCCTTGATTTATGAGCCTGGAGCCGTTGTGCCTCCCCGAACCAAAGTCAAGGTTAAAGCCTCAAGAGGCAAATGACAATATTTGCAGATCAAGCATTCAGGTTGTTGACAAGGGATAGAACAGGAATAGCTCAAAGTCACCCAGTCCACCACGTAAGATCACAACTGTACGCTTACTTCCAGCAGACAAAGGCCCAAATGTAAATACTCCATATACGTTTCCCCGGGATTCATTGACGGTCAGCCCCATAACAGGGATCAAACATTTTGCCTCATTACCCAATTTGGTTAATGTATCATTTCCTTCCTCTGCTTTTGTCATGTCGAAGGATGTGGCCATGAGTTGAATGGGAGAAATGGGGTTTGATGCAAATCAAAGACAAATCACACCTATACAAACTCCAGCTGCTGGACCCACACGTACCTAAATGTGTGAGCATTTGCTTATGAGGGCCAACTGCATGCTTACATTTAGAGTCAAATTGGCATTCAGGCATAGTCAAACCAGGCGTAGTCAAATGGGGTCCTAAGTGCGTGTGTAACAAATTGGAGCTTTATCTCACCACCTGATGTTTCTTAGACTGACCACACCCGGGAAACATGCGGCCGGCGTTTGCATGCACCACATCGGCAGGAGGGCTTCCCTTTCGCCAGACAAAAGCCCTGCACGTCGGGCCCACTCTGCCTGACACTTTCGTTCGACACAGTGCCTCTCTGTTGCCGTTTTACCTGACAAGTGAGGCTTGTGACATCTGACACATCGTGATGCTGGTGAAATCAAGATTGTTTGTCATCCCATGAGATGTGTGGTAGTAATTAACCGTGGGTCAGAGGTTTTGGAGTGGCGGTCATGGCGTGGGCAACTTTGCTCGCTAATCGCCTCATCTCTGTTCACAGAAACGAAAATATTTACACCCCAACTAAATCAGCCGAGGACATCTCTGTTGACTGCTCGGGCATGTTTTCACAATACAACGACAGAAGTTCACATGCAACTGTCACGCTACTCTGTCCACCTTGTCCACACACGTGTGTTCAATATCAATACGTTCTAGAACTGATATGGTGAAATCTGTTTCATTCTTACTCGACCCCTCTCGGGATGCATCAACTCTCTTATACGCATACATGCATACATGGACGTTACCTGATCTGAAGCTTTGGTTTTCAGTAAGGCTGTTCGTGTTGAAGGAATAGTTTAGCTAAAAATTAAAATCCTGTCATTTACTTTCCCTAGTGATGTTTTTCGTGTGGAGAACCTTCCTCACTAAGCTTTCCAAGAATGGCCAAAGCAATGTTCTTGCATTGAAAAAACAATAAATTGACTTGTGATACTTTTTGAAATGGCAGTTAAATGCCTTTTTATTATCCAACACTGAACAACAATTTTTACAACATTTATTCTTTTATACTAACGTTCAAAGGTGAGTCGGTGAGATCTATAAAAAAAATATTTTTATAACTGACAGAAGTTTCTCATGCATCTCACCAAATTACAATTAAAGAATTAAATTATAAATTATAATAATTAAATAATTTTAAAAAACTGCAATTTTATACTATTTTATTGAGAAATAGAATCTTTTGTTGTATTGTAAATCTTTACTATTAAATTTAATTAATTTAATGCATCGTTACAAAAAAGTATTAATTTCTTTCAAACAAATCGACAGCAACAACAAAAAAATCTTGCTTCCACCAAACTTTTGACAAAGAATTAACAGTGTCTAATCACATTAAAGTAATTGGTTTATGTGTTTATGTATAATTATACTTTAATTTACCCAGAAAGGTAAAAATGTACATGCAGAGATTAACAATAACCTGTTATTAAATGCTGTGAAAGTATTGTTTATTGTTAGTCTATGATATCTGTTATTAATGTTAACAAACTAAACTATTGTTTTGCCAAAATATTGCTATTGATAGCAGTTTAATTTTGATCTGTTTGATCACTGGTTAATCATATTAGGTCATTCTTTCCTTTTTCTTATTTTATACCCTTGAGATATTTCATAAACATTTTAAATTAAATTTGTTGATATAAATACTAATGACTGCATCTTTATAATCTATTTACTTTAGATAAACTACTTACAATTCTAAACCAAACAGTATAATCCTCTTCCTTGACTTGAATTCTTAAAATGGACTTTGTGTGAACTTCAAAGAATGAAATCCTATTTTGAATTCTTTGATTACAAGTCTTGATCTAATACAGCTCTAAAAAAAATAATAATAATAGGCCAAATGACCTGATGATTTCAAGCATCAATATTGTCGTCCCTACTAACCAATTGTATCACACTACAATAAATCCAATGTCAGACCTTTTCTTTTTGACATATTACTACAATGCCGAAACTACACACACAATTCTAGGTAAATGTTAGCTCTTTACCATACTGCTGAGTTTTTGTATGAGAGAATGAGGAGCGAGAAGAAAAGCTCAGGTGTTTCCCTTGCTCAGGCTTGTCCTGACTTTCAGATTGACAGAAAGCATAACAGAGTCAGGTTTCAGCTTCAGAAAAAGTACATGTGCTCTCCAAACAATGTCTGCTTCTCAAAGTGCACATGTCTGCGTTTAGGGGTGGTAAGAACGTGCTGAAGCATTGATCAGACTGGAATCTCAAAATGCGGACACTTATTTTGGTTGCTTTTTGCTTAAGCAGGCTGTGAATGTCCAAGAGATCCCGTATGATATTTAATATCAAAGAAAATACAGAACTGTCCCAAAAAATAAAAAGGTTTCTATGAAGATACAGCATGGTAGGCCAACACATTAGTATCGTTTTCTGTTTGAGATACAATTTATGCCGTTACAACGTTAAACCCACATCACGACAGTTATGCAAGTATAGCCTTGATATAAGTATATGGTGATGTCAAGATTAACATTTCAGCTTTCTAATATATTCAAATGAGAAAAGATATTAGTGATCATGCTGTTGGAAGACAAAGACTGTTTGTATTCATTTGCTTATCACACAGATACCTGTCAGGAGTTAGTGTCTATGTCTATTTGCACTTCTAACTCTATTATTTGATAAGTATCCCTTAAAGCTGTTTTCTCCTGCAATACTGTGACAGTTTCTTAAGAAGTCATTTATTAATAATTATATAGGAGAAGCTAAAGAATCTCACCCGTTTTGACACTAATGCCAAGAAATAATTTGGCTGTCCTAATCTTTTTAGACACTGAACACCTAAAAGTGTAGTTTCTTTGGTTGTGGACTTTTGTTTTTCATTTATAAGTGCTTGTTTGTGTGTTTAGACCAGTTTAACCTGTTCTGGTTTGGAAACAGTACCCTGGAAACAGTAGTGCATTACAACCGTTGTTGAGCTCAATGCATTGTAATGGGGGTGGATTTCCACAGTATTCACACAGCAAAGGTTTCGGCATTCTGATGTGTATCACCATGAAGATGTGAAATAGTTGCGTCACGAAATTAGTCACGTCTTCTGTGTATTAGACTTAAGTCAGTTACTTCAGCCAGTTTGAAATATTTCACAAATAAGGAGTAAGCCATATATATATATATATATATTTATATTAGAGAAGCACTGATTTATCCACCAATTATCGGTATAGGCCAATCATTTTTTTTTTTTCAGATTTTTCAAAATCAGCTGATGATAAATGCCAATTATATCCTGTCTCAAAATGTGGTGGAAAAACATGTCAGACTGCAATTCACACTGTGTCTGGGAATTTTTTTTCTTCTGTTCAATTTGGCACGGTCAAAATTGATGTGACAAACATACATTGCCAGTTTAAAAATAGCGCCTTTAAGCATTTGACCCTATGAGTCATCCATACTTTAATCCAGGGTTGCCAGATCCATGGTTTTTCTATACACCAAACATTATTGTGACAAGCCTTTCTTACTTCTAAAGTCTCATCTTTCAAATTCTGTTAACTCATGTAATTCAAACAATGAATGCCATTTAGATACTCTTAAATGTAACGAGACAGAACGCTGAAGCATAAAGTGCAATTCTTTTCCTAGTTATAGCACAAAATGGACCTAAATCAGCATCAGAAGGTCTGTTGAAAATTGAAAAAAGGTTTCAATTGCGGACAGAGGCCAATAAAACAGCTTGTGAACAATATTTCACTTCATGTTGCCTTTATCTCAGAAAAGTTATCCAATGTAAACAGTTCATTAGTTAGCAAACAAATGAATTGAAAATAATAGCTCTGTTGTTGACTATGAAAACGATCAGTATCATCATCGACAGCTATCATTCTGGATAACTATCTATCAGTATTGGCACAGAAATTGGCAAAGAAACAAATAAATAAAAGTTAGTTATTTACCTTTAATCTTGTTGCTAATTTAAACTCAGATTGTAGATTCAGATTTAAGATTCAATTTCTAAAAGGATAGCACTTATTCATGGACTGGGTAAAATTTAACAGGTTTTATGATTGATTGATTGATTGATTGATTGATTGATGCACTACTTCAGCATTTTCACTTGCTTCATCAGCTTTTTGCCAACAGTGAAAGTAAAAATAGGTGCTTAATCTTTAGAATTAAATATTATTTTTTTTCAATTATTATTATTATTTTTTTTGTATCAATATGTTTATTTGCTTACTCCAGTAACCATGTTTTTAAGCTTTAAGAATCCAGTCAACACAATAGCATTTGCAAAATTTGAGAAAATACAATCAGATTATAGTTTGGGTTTTCTTCCGTGTTGCAGTTTCATTTTTATTTATTTTTTTATTTTTTTGCAATGATTCTAAAATCAGGTATTAAGAAAGTTAGCACATTAATAGCTACAGTACATTGGTGCAAATTGCCCAGAAGGCCTAGCTTCATGTTTACCATGCTCAACTGTTATTCTGTTTTGAGTCAAATTTATTAGGAGATGCATACTAAACTTTGGTTTCATTACGGAATACATTTAAATGTTGTTTGTCCATTTTATCAAATGTCCCAAACCCAATGAGTGAAGTCTTTTCCTCAACAGAGTGTATGGCTTCTACAAGGGAATCTTTCCCCCCATTTTGGCCGAGACCCCAAAGAGAGCAGTGAAGGTAACAGGAACCACATTCGACTCTGAGCTTAAACTCATCACTTAAACCATACACACTCTGATCTTTGCAACCTGGCCTTCGAGTGTAAACATACACACAGACCACATACGTATATCCTCAACATACCGGCTCTAGCCAGAAGGATCAAAAACACTCATCCCCTCTCTATGTTTGTCGTCATGCCACATGTGTTTGCTTTTGAGAACTCCCAATATTGACCTACATGGCCAAAGATTGCTACTGGCCTCACTTTAGTATCATGTATAAACAGTACATATATACACTCTTGAGTTTAGATGAGCACCCATTGTGGCTTTAGACCGTTGGTTATGCGCACCTCCAAATGGGTGTCTGAAAGGAGAGCGAGCACATTACTGTCTCACTTTTCCAATCTAAAAAACATCTGGAAGGGCTTTCGTTCCATTATTGGAAAGCTTTGGATCGGTAGACTTGACATGCTTTAACAGTTTGCCATAAAGGATTAGTTCGCCTGAAAATTCTGTCATCGTGTAATCATTCTCTTGTCATTGAACTCAAAAACAAAACACAAAAAGAGAATTTTGAATAATACACTGGTAACTTTCTTTCAGTGAATGGGACCTGGAGCTTCTACGTTTCAAAAGAAAAAACTTTTTCCATTGTAAAGAACTCTCTGTGTAATGGAAAGATTGTTAACACTTTATTTGAAGGCTTTATTAAAGGCTATTATAATCATTTATAATGTGTGCTGTATCACATGATACCTTGTCGTAAATAATTATAACCAAATATAAAACGAGTAGTATAACAATGAATGTATTGGTGTTATAATGTATTGATTTTGGTTACAATTATTCATGAGACTGTACAATGCATTATATGGTGCATTACAGAGCATAATTGATGCATTAAAACTAATTTATAATGCATTATACATAAAATCTCTAAGTAAAGTGTTAGCGAAAGGTTCTATGGATATTAAACGTACTTCATGTACTATAGTTTTGTGTCAAACAGACCCAAAATTTAAGCTGTTTTTCCCTAAAAAAGGAAAAAAGGTAATTAGCTCAGTGATTATTCACAGAATAATGTAAAGTGAACTAGATTAACCTGTTTAGGGAAAAACATAACTGACTCAAAAGCAATATTTGTTCAGAAATCAGACATTTGCTAAGGATTTAGCATGTCATTACTCAGTAAATTAGGCAGTAAATTAGGCTTTACACATAAATTGTGGTTGGTGTCCAGAATGTTACACTGTATATTAAGTGGGCAGTTCCT
>JAUCMU010000033.1:15287031-15332053 GCA_032275025.1 Enteromius treurensis
GTTACCAATGTCCTGTTACACATTTGTACTCACACACACCATTCTGAGGATTGTTACATGTGTGTAGTTACAGAAATATTACAGCTGTAGATACTATGTAGCAATGTGTACTTAAACTTTGGTTACATACTAGATACACATCTAGTTACTGTGTAAGTACACAGGTATTAGGAACACTAAATATAAAGTGGGACCAATCATTTAAATTCTATTCTGTTCATCACACAAAACTATTGTATAACTTAGTTTTATGGCATGTTTTGGATCATGGTGTGTCCTCACACACTTTATATGAAACGAGTAGCTAGAACATTTTTCAGAATTCCTTTTGTTTAGCACAGAATAAATCACACGGATTTGTAACGACATGAGGTTGAGTAAACGATGACAGAATTTTCTATTCATTTAACACTGATCCATGAATTCATGATGCTCCAAATCTGTTGATTTAAAGCTACCTAACAGGCCTCCATCAGTCTTTCTGGATGTTTTATTACCTTCGCTGATATAAAGAAATGCACATCCTAGTCGCCTGTGTGTTTTTGTGTTTGCTCAGAGATGTTGACAGCTTGAGTGTTCTCATTCACTACAGTTGAGTTGTTTGCTTAGGGTGTGAGCATTCATCTTGTGTGTGTGCATGTATGTGAATGCATGTTGCGTCTGAAAACACTTCCTGACAGGTTTTTCTGATCTTCTTTGCAGTTTTTTACCTTTGAGCAGTACAAGAAGCTGTTGAGCTTTACTCCTTTATCATCTGGCCTGGTAAGTCATCTGATACAAGCACACACACACACAGTCACTGATACTATACACACAATCACATTCACAGTCAAGCGAAGCACTCTCCTCATTACATGGCGTGCTGGCAGCGGGAAACAAGTGTAATCGAGACGAATGCTGCTCAGCGAGGCATGTGAAAGATAGCCCATTACTTTGACAGCAGTCTATCAATGTGGAAGCAGGCTTGATGGCTGAGCCCGGCGGCGGCTCTCGCATCCACAGCTTCGTCGAACAGCCAAGAAGAGGCAAAGCATTCACCTGCCTGATCAATCACACCTGTCTCCGCCCACTCTAGCTAGAGATGTCAATCCACACAGAGCCCATAGGCGCTGGGAAGATTGATGCATGGAGTGTGTGAGTGAGATCGTCTGCAAGTGAAGTCAACAGAGCCATTGAGCTGTGGCTCCGCCCCTCGGCTGAAACCTCTCCAAATGATTGATGAAGACATGCAGTAATATGACAAATAAAAAATGAAAGAGGGGATGGCTGGCTCTGCAAACACGGTCAAGGAGATGTCCGGTTTTCAGACAGAAAATGAGTAATGAGGCTCTCACACTGTCTTGCGGTGTGTGTGCACAAGCTTGTATACATGGCTACGCATACACACACACACAAAAAGGCAAAATGTGCGAGTGTAATCGTCACACACGCAATTTCATATTAATCGAGGGTGTGGGTGTGGACTATCCCCAGCTCACCTTATGCAAACACACTCAAAGATCTCCTTTGTCACTCTTCAAGTAGGCCTAAAGCCTGCAGACATACGGGTCAAGTGCTTAAATGAAGAGCCACTAATCATAAGAATAAAAATTTACCACATATTGTATTAGTCTGTTTAACAGTGAGTTAATCTTTTACAGAATTACTGATGAAAATGTTTGTTGGTTAATGTCTTTTTTTATTATTGATTAGGAGATAAAGATACACTGCCATCCAAAAGTTTGGAAACAATATTGGCATGAAACCTTTTTAATTTGTGATCATTTTGCACTGATAAGGGACAACACAAACATATTTTATTACATAAACAGTTTATGCATAGAAAATACTTATATTTCGAATTCATCAGAATATCCATCATTAGCAGCTCTGCATAATCTGGGCAACCGAGCTATCAGTTTATTCAAACATTGACTTGATATATTCCAAGCCCTGGAGGATTGCCCAAAGATGATTCACACTGGTTGGACACTTCTTACAGACATCACAGTCCAGTTCCTCTTATATCAGCTCAACTTTGGCATGCATGCATTGCCATTATTATGTAATCAAAATAAAGATTATTATTGCTGGCCTTCAATTGATAAATTAATGTAAAGTTACTTTAATGTACAGTATAAGGATTTAAGCTGATATCATCCAAAACCACACTTTGCCAGGGGTGTTTCCAAACTTTTGGAGGGCAGTCAGTGTACATTTATAATATAATATTATACACGTTCATATATAAATATATATATATATATATATATACATATACATAGGTATTTAGTTTTTTTATGAATGTAGTCATAATAATAAAGTATGTTATTCATAATACAATACAATACAATACAATACAATCATCACAGGAGTAAATCACAAGACTAAAAAAATGTGTATTAAAAATACAATAAAAATTTGTTTCAAATTAATAATAATTATAATATGTGACCATGTTCACTGAAAGCTGAATAAATAATATTTCTATTGATGTATGGTTTGTTTGGATAGGACAATATTTGGCCAAGATACAGCTATTTGAAAAACTGAAATCTGAGGTGCAAAAAATATAAGAGAAAATCGCCTTTAAAGTTGTCCAAATGAAGTTCTTAGTAATGCATATTACTAATCAGAAATTAAGTTTTAATATATTTATGGTAGGAAATTAAAAAAAATATATATATATATATATATTTGGCTACTGCTACAATATACCCCAGCGACCTAAGAAAGGTTCTGGTCCAGGGTCACATATTACTCTTCTTGTTGGATTTTTTTTTAATAATTATTTGTTGTTGTTGTTTATTTGTATTATTTTTTCATTAAAACAACCCTGGTGAGCATAAGAGACTTTACAAAAAATGTATCCTCAAATTAATACTCATTGTCAAATTAATATAGCATGTATAGCATTAACCACATTGAAATTACATTCTTCATCAAAAGACAAACCAAGACTAAAAAAAACTATGCTAACATGAACACTGCTGTTAATTTGGTGAACTATCGGGTCAATGCTTCTCTGTTCAGCTAATATGAAAATATGAAAGCTTTTTCTCTGTCATACAGTTGAGTTGAGTTGTTATTGCAACACATGAAGTAATTTATCTTTGTCCCAGTCATTTTGTCTCAGCCGGTTCATTCATCTTTGATTCCTGTCTGCGTTTCCTTTCTAACCCCTGAGAATGATTGACGGTGGCAGTTTCATTCATTCATTTGTGGGTTAAAGTCAAGCTCTGCGTCTGGACAAACACGTTTCTAAAAGGCTAAGTGTCACAGTAGCATTGTACCTTTGAGTTATGGGATTTGTGTGACATACCTTAAGTGTTAACTGGTCATCTAAAAAATACAGTCTGTTCTGAATTAAACACAAAGCGACTTTCTTTATAGTCTCTGTGTCTTTCTCGTTTGTCATGTGGCGTCATGTTCTCTCGTAATGTAATTCTGCCTGCTTCAATATGCTAGGCTCTCTCTGTGGCTGGCCTGGGGTCAGGGTTAACCGAGGCTCTGGTTGTAAATCCATTTGAAGTAGTGAAAGTGAGCCTACAGGCCAACAGGGATTCATTCAAAGTGGTAAGAGACTACAGCTGTTAATTGTCGTCTTGGTATTGTTTTTGCCTTTGTCTTGTCACAAACGTCTTAGTCATTCGTGTTGAGGGCCCTAATGTTGTTGCTTTCTGTTTTTCTCCATGCAGCAACCGTCTACATTTGCACAGGCCAGAACAATTATAAACACAGACGGCTACGGTCTACGTGGGCTTAATAAGGGCCTGACCTCCACACTAGGACGGCATGGTGTTTTCAACATGATCTACTTTGGTTTCTACTTCAACGTTAAAGATGCCATACCTGCCAGTCAGGTAAACAAAACAAAAAAATAAAAGTGGGATAGTTCAGCCAAAAATTAAAGTTCATCCAGTTACTCGCTCTCATGTTGTTCTAAACCTGTATGGCGTTCTTTGTTCCATGCATTTGAAAAGATCGTTTGAAGAATATTTTGATTGTTATTATCCATACACTGAAAGTCAATGGGGTCCAAATCTTGACAAAAAACAATGAGACTTTTTTAAAAATACCTTCAATAGCATATTTTGTTTCAGACTATGAAAATACATTTTTAACATGATAAAGATAAATATAATTCATATTTTTCTATTAGAAGAAATATGGATGCAAAAAAGTTAAATGAGGTTTTCCTTAAATATACTGAAAATGTGCTGTACACAAATTCATACAACATTCAAAAGTCCTGTTTGGATATAAGTTGTCGCGTACATATACAACATATTAATAAATGGTCACACTACACTTTTCATTCGTATGAATGTAGGTGTCTGACAAACAACTGAAAATTGGTTAAACTACCTATTTCTTGAAATTGTCTGACTTTTTCTCATTTAGTATCAAATGTTTTTATCATGGCATGATCTATACTGAAAAGTTTGAAGACTGTATAAACAGAAATGTAGATTTTTTTAATGAATTGTATGTTAAATGTATAAAAAAATCATTTCCTTTTTATATTTCTTGCATAAAGGTCCATATTTTTCTTTCACACTGTCATAGGTCGAGAACTACAGCGATTGTACAATATTGTTAATCTCAGAACGAATATGTCGCCTAGCAAATTAAAGGAAGGATCAGTCATGCACATCAGCAGAGAGAGAGAGAGGGAGGAGGAGAGGAGCTGCTAAGATAAACCTCACTAATACCTTCCCTGTTTGCTCTCCATCACATCCTCAAAGGTTCAGATTACACATCCGGCAGGGCTCAACTCCCAAACAAAAGTTAATTTTGTTTAATGGAAACGTTACCATACGCCTGCTCCACATGTATAAACTGGAGCATTAGATTTACTCAAATGAACTAATTGGAAGCAGACTGAGGTATTTGTTGGGGGGGGGTTACAGTTGAAGTTCTACTGAAGATTAGTATTCCCTCTTCATCTGGTGCTAGCATCGTCTGAGAAGCCAGAAAGCGCCAGCGCTCAATCATGCAAAAGGGCAGAGCTCACCATCTCTGATTTGACTATCTATTAAAGTGGCTTTTAAAGTGGAGCGTCTACTTGACTGGTTTCTTTTTAAAGTGATCCTTCTCCAGGGGCATCACATCCTGCACAGACTTCGAGATTTTAGGAGCATTCGCTGTGAAGCCCTTTTCTGAGAACACTGATAAAGTGTGCTGCAAAAGTAATGGCGTTGAAGGGAGTGTTTCATGTGGAAACTATACATAAGGCGGAGCGCTGTTGTTACACATCGACGCTCCTCCCTTACAGTGCGATGTTCAGGTTTAGCTGTCGATGTTGCGTGTCGCTGCTGGTCTGCTGTCATTTGTAAAAAATCTCCTGGCCAATTAGATGTCAGAGCTGCACTGGTTCGGGCTTCTTTCTGTACAGTAATACACCAGTGTCGAGTCGCTGCCCAATTAACCAAATTGTCCCCATATGCCTCCCAGTCTGCCTGCATGAACTTTGTTTATAAATCCTCTCCCAAGGTTTGCCCTTGGTCACGTTACCCACTTCAGCCAATAGCAAAGCCTTGCTCTTCTCATGAAACTCTAATCTGTGCCCGGCTACCATAAAATGATCTGAGGTTTTATTCCAGCTTTGCCATTACATCCTTGACTCTATGCCCCCTTTCTTCCACTTATTTCTTTAGTCCTTTTTTTGCTCGATCACTCGCTTATACTTTTTCCATCCGCATTTTCATATCTCTCTTTCTTATTAGCTCCTTTATCTGCTTACATTGTCTTTATATGCATTCATTTGCATTTTCATATCAACTAAAGTGTTATCTCAGAATTTTGAATTATATAGCTCTGACTATAAAGCTATCATTAAACTGCTATTGTTTTATCATTTAAAAGAATAGTCCAGCTACAGCACTTATTTCAGCTATTTATTTAGACATTCCCTGTTATTTTTTAGGAAAAGAAGACATGAAAGTGAATAGGGCCAATTTGTGAAGTTAACTCATTGTTTCAATTATGTTGTTATGACATAATTGTATTATTTTTAATTTTTAAAATTTTTAATTGTAAATTAATTGTAATTTTTAATTGTATTGCTGCTTTTAAATGCTGTATGTAGGTATATTTATGTTTTTATACACACACACACACACACACACACACACATATACAGTATATATAAATATATCTACACACATATATTATTTTCCAAAAATGTGTGCAGTATATATATACAGTATATATATATATATATATATATATATATACGTGTATGTAATTATATATATATATATAAAGGAAACATAATAATAATTGTATGTATGTATATATATTATTTTATTTAAATGTTTTTATAAGGGACAGAATTTGCATTACAAATTTTATTTCACAAATTTATTTTAACTTTTTACAGAATATTCCTTTAACATCTTCAGCAAACATTAAAGTAAAGAATTGTTTGTGCCCTTTAAATGCAGAAAATGTGTGTTTATCATCATTAGTCATCTTAAAAGCAAGCTCCAATGGTTCCCTTGCTTTAGCAAAGCTGTAATTCCCATGCTGTAATTAATTTCTTTGTCTGTATGCATACCAGGACCCTCGACTGGAATTCATGAGGAAGTTTGCTATCGGTTTGGTGTCAGGAACAGTCTCGTCCTGTGTGAACATTCCTTTCGATGTCGCCAAAAGCCGTATCCAGGGTCCTCAGCCCGTTCCAGGGGAGGTCAAGTACCGCAGCTGCTTTCAGACCATGGCTCTTGTGTGCCGTGAGGAGGGGTAAGGCCATCACCCAAACACTATAGGTGTCAAAATTACACCCGACAAGAGGCATTATAAACCAACCATGAACCTCCATAAGAGTCACCTACAAGAAAAGTTATACAACATTTTATGTTTATCCTCTGCCCACAGGGGACAAGAGGACACGTTTTGACAATCAGCATATTTAAACATCCTCTAAATCTCGGTGTAATTATGTTTTCCTTTTGTTCTGAGCTGTATGCTGGAATCATAAAAATGAGTACTTAGTGTCACTTCTTTTGTCTAGATCTATTTAAATTACATAAACCTAACATTTTAGTGGATGTTTGATCTGGATCCATAAACTGGATGGTTGTTTTACCATCATCACATCATGTCCTAAAACTAATGGGTGAATGATATAAGGCTGATTTTTATCTGTTTTTTTAATAAAGTCTGTTAATAAAGTACACAATATATATATATATATATATATTTTTTTTTTAAGTGACTTAAATACACACATTCTGTAATGAGCTTTTTTTTTTTTTTAAGGGGTCATAAAAAGGCAATTTTCCACAAGCTAATATGATTCTTTAGGATCTTAATGGAAAGTTTGTAATATAGATTGCTTTAAACTTTCTCAAAGAAAAAAAAAAAGCTAATTTTACCCTGTCATAAACAGCTCTTTAGAGATCACTCTGTTCTGTGTACTTCCCCTTTAAATCTTCACAAGCTCCGCTGACCCCGCCTCTCTTTTCCGAAGCACTCTTGGAGGATCTTTTTTAGCCGTATTTATAGTGAAACTTGCTAATTAGTACATTATTAGGAAAGGTGATTTGTAAAGATTCATTAAAAGACATTATACTCACTGCTTCTGTAGGTGAGGCTGGATCATAAATGATTCCCGCAAACATAAATGCATTTCGGTTGATCAAGGCCGTGTTTCTCTTCAGAATCAAAGGTAATGTTAATCCTCTGCGTCTTCAGTCACTCAGATGTCGGGAGTAAATCACTACTGATATGTTTATTAATACATTCAACAACAAAATACCTCAATCGCTTAGGTTTTTTTATTGAACCATGAAATAAAAAAGATGAGGGGCTACTATAGAGTCTGTTAATAAAGTATACAAAAATTTATTAATGCAATTAATACAGCATGTGCTATGTTTTCCATCTATAGTTCCCTTGTTTAGTGTTATGTGGACTTTTATTATGAACATTTGTCTTCAACTGCACCTTGCTTCCCTTGTGTTAGTGTCTTGTTAGTTTCCTTGGCAATTGATTAGCTCCCCCCCCGTTAACCCTCTTGTCCAGTCTTTAAAAGTGTTCATGTTTGTAAGTCTAATGGCTATTGAGTATTGAGTGTGTTCCTTGTACTAAGCGGTTTACCCTTGTGTTTATTGCATGATTTTTTGTGTACCGACCTCCGCCTTGCCTTGGACTATTGTTATAGTTTTGCCCCGTTCTGACTATTGTTTGCCGATCGACCAGTGTTTTGCTTCTGTTATTCCTGTTTGCTGTTCTCTCGACCCTGCCTGTCTGACCATGTTTCTAAATAAACTCCATCTCCTTCATCATAGAATACGCAGCCACCACAGGATCCAGCCACTTAGATCACGGCTGATCCGTGAGGCACCCTGATCACCACTCGCAGACTTTATGGACTTTGCCCTGTTATGCGGGGGCTGTCCATTTACAGTGGGGAGTGCTGAAGAGAAACGCGGCATCGGTGTTAAAAAATAAAGCCACAGTCCCCAGCCACCTCGTATGCTGCTCCAGTGTTACCCGGCATTGAGGAAGCGGCATTTGGAGATACCAGGGCTTTCCGAGGACCTTTGAGGCTGGTGTCCAGCTCGGCGGACACACAGCTGGTGTCAGTGAGAGCAGCCAGTCTCCTTAGGGTCCCAGCGTAGGCCATCACAGAGACTGTGCTTCTTTCCTCGCTACTTCCAGTCATGGCCATCGCCCTTTTGAGTGTGTGGGCTGCACAGTGTGCTCCAGAGGCCGCATCTATCCACAAGCCCGCATCAGAAACTTCATTCCCCCGGAGATGTTTCCAGGTCCACCCCAGAATCGCTAGTAAAGTCAGCTCAGGCCATAGATCCTCTGGAAGTTCTGCCTTTGGCTGCACAACCTCCAGAGGTTTTGGCTCAAGGTTTAGATCCTCTGGAGATCCTGCCGGTGGCTGCACTGACCCCAGAGGTGTTGGCTGACATTGTAAAGTTCTCAGATGTATCGCCAGTTGGATCGCAAGACCCCCAAAGATGTCTGCTCCGGCCGTAGGTTCTACGGAGGTTCTGCTTTTGGCTGCACAACCCCCGGGACTGTCCGTTTTGCTCCTCTGAACCCTCGTCTCACCTTGCCACAGCTGTGGAAGCTGTTTCTGGGTCTTTGTACTGTCCCGACATGGCAACGGAGACCATCGCCAAATCCTCATCCTCTCTAGTCTCGGCCACGGAGGTCATTGAACTCCCATCCTTCCCTGTTTCAGCCAAAAGGGCCATTTGTGACCTTTGGTACTGCCCTGTTCCGGCCACGGAGTCCTTCCTCAAACTCTTGTCCTGCCTTGCTCTGGCCACGGAGCTTGTCCTCAAACTCTCGTCCTGCCCTGCTCCGGCCACGGAGGCCATCTTCAAACTCTCGTCCTCGAATTCAGCCTGTCCCAGCCAAAGAGGCTTTTATTAATCTCTCTATGCTCTCTCTCACAGCCACGTCTGCTCTGCCCTGGTCTCCTGTGCCACCCTGGCCTCCCTTTCCACCTGTGCCGCCCTGGTGGGTGTCCCTTCTGCCTGCGCCACCTTGGTGGGTCCTTGCTCCTCCCTGGAGGGTCGAGGCTCTGCCCGCTTAGCCCTGGACTTCAGTTCCTCACTTCCTCAAGGACTTGGCCCTCTGTCCCTCCCCCTGCTCCTTTTCTGCTCCACCACTCTCAGGGGCTACTATGTTTTGTGTTTGTGTCTTGTTATTTTTTTTTGCAATTGATTAACTCTGCCCCTCGTGAACCCTCTTGTCTCGCCTTGAAAAGTGTTCATGTGTGTAAGTCTAATCGCTGCATATAGAGTATGTTCCTCGTACTAAGCGTTTTCCCCTTGTGTTTATTGTCTGCCTGATTTTTAGTGAACCAACCTCCGCCTTGCCTTGGACTATTGTTGTAGTTTTGCGCCGATCGACCGCCATCACTCTGGACTATTCTTGTGTTTTGCCTCTGTTATTCCTGTTTGCTGTTCTCTCGACCCCACCTGTCTGACCATGTTTCTCAATAAACCCCTGCACTTGGATCCGCACATCTCCTTTATCACATCTTGACTTAAATACACATATTTTGTGATAAGCATGTTTATGATATCTAATATATATATTTCTTTTTTCATAAAGTAAATATGAGGGGGCTTCAATTATTTCTTGACATGATGTTTTATTATTTCCTAAAAAAAAACGTAAACCTGCTTAACTGCTTATTGCGGTGTGAAAGGTTTTAGCACACTATGACAAACAAGAATAAGACCTTATGCACAAAAATGGCTTTTAATGGAAACTCTTATGTGCAACCAGCGTGAGATCAGCTGGCATGTTAATATAACTTGTGTACATTCGTTGTGTAAACACTGTGTCGATTCTGACGCGGGCTGTTGTTTCTTAGTGGAGACTAAAATAGTGCCCATATAGCGTCTTTCTGTCTCTCTCTTTCCATCTGAATTGACAGGCCTCATGGGAAGCTGTGAGAGAGAATCAGTAGTTTTATGGCCCTTCAGGGCCTTGATTGGCCCCATTCACTCTGTACAAAGGGAACGGCAAACTCGTTTGTTATTAGAGGCAAAGAATTGAGGCCTGATCTTGGGCAAGGCAGGGTGTGTGAGTGAGTTAAAGAGAGAGACACTGAAGCTGTTTTAGTTTTAGGGGTGCTGAGAGGGTACCCCATCCTGTCCAGCCCTCTAACACGACACAGTCCTGGCTAATTAGTGGTCCCTATGGGAGACGTCGTTAAGCAGGTCCTAACGAGGCGCACGGCGCTCAGCGGGTCAGTCTAATCAGACAGCGGGGCAGAGAGGAAGTGGCTCAAGCCTTATTAACACCAGCACAGGCAGAGGACAGAGGCTGGGACAGGGAGACCGCCAGGCCCACTGCCAGAAATCAGCTTGAACACATTAGGGCAGGTACGCTACTATACCAGTTATTAGTGCCCTATACCTGTTCCAGCATCAGCACAGACAGACCGGGCCTGAGAGAGAGAGAGATGAATTGCCTTAAAGGGATAGATCAGTCACAAAAAAGAACAAAGAAAAAGAAAAATCTGTTATTTATTCGCCCATTTTTCCTTTAGAGCCTGTATAATAAATAATTTAAAACCAAACCTTTTGAGACTTCAATCAGTCGAGCTAACTTAAGGGAATGACAACTTGTTTGAGCTTCCCCAACCAGACCAGTGAAGTTAGTTCTCATGACTTAATCAAGTACGGTTGGTTGACCTTCTTTTTGCTGTGTTGGATGATATTCACTGTAAGTATGTGTGTTGGTCGGTGTGAATAAAAGCCCAAAGTTAAGCCTATTAAGTGTTATTGACATTTGAATATCAATTTACATTTTAGTCCATTACTCATACAAATCAAATGACTTTGACTAGAGTGCATAAGTAGAATAGACTTCTTTTGTTTTTTTGTTTTTTTTACATTTCTCTTTTTTGTGTCCCACAGAAGTAAAAAAATAATAATTTATAATAAATGTAACTGATGCCTGTGTGTGTGTTTTCCTTTTTGCAGATATCTTGCCTTATACAAAGGACTGATTCCCAAGATAATGAGACTTGGACCAGGTAACATAAATAATGGACAGTTTTCCTATGTTAAAGGGATAGTTCACCAATTAAAATTGTGTCATCATTAACTCACTTTCTTTTCTTCTGAGGAACAAAAAAGAAGATATTTTGAGAAACATCCCAGTATTTTTTGTCCATTCTCTAAAAGGGCAATATTAACTGGTTCTGGTTCTTCCTCAAAACACCTTCTTTTGTGTTCTGCAAGATAAAGGATTGAACAAGAATGAATATATGATGACAAATTATTTTTTTTTAAATGTATGCTATTCTTTATCATCTCACAATGATCCTTTCCCTTTAACTGTTGTTTCTGAATATAGGCGGTGCAGTAATGCTGTTGGTTTATGAATACGTATCCGGCTGGCTGCTGAAGAACTGGTGATCATCCGCTCATCAGCCGTCAAACTCCCTCCTCAGGTCGATTAAACACAATGCCATGATTGTTCCTCAACAATGAACACAACCAACCACATTCAGAATCACAGCTCCTCAGACGTGTGACATGTAGACTCTCCACCACAGATGCTTCGCAACAGCACAGTTGCTCCTTGGATCTTGACATTCCAAGTCTCATTTATATTTAACAGAACACTACTAAGACATCTGAGAGTTACCTGTCCACATGCCTGCATATGTAATAGTAACCGCAGCAGCTCCACACACCGTCGCAGAAACAGCACCATATTTTTAACCCAACTTCAGAATTTTTGACTGAGCAAGACTGAATTACAGTAAGCCTGAGGTATGCATCTGCTGTCTTCTGGATGGCTTCCTTAGGACTTTGACTTTATAAGATATGGTTGTAAATCCGTCATGTAATTTTCCATGTTGAGGCTATTCAAAGCTCTCAAGGTCCCACTTCTCGAAAGCCGTGTCAACGTTATATCAAATTCAAAGCACCCTTGATATGCTTGAAAAATTAGATGCAGAATCATACTGGTAAAGTTTAACTATGGACATTTTTTGGATATACAAAAATTATAAAACCACAATTGAACCACAAAATGTGGTTACAAGTATTAATGTAACAGCAGTATTTTGCTAATAAATGCTTCTTAACTACAATAAATCTGTGAACTGGATGTTGGTGCCTTTAAATTAAACTCAAAACAAAAAAATACAACCTTTTTACCAGTGACTTTTCATAACCTTTCCAGCTGATTTCTGGATGAAAACAAATATTTAACCATAGTTTTTGAGCTGATTACATGTTTTTTCGAGAAATTTCCATAGCATTTCAGAACTTAATCGTAGACCCTAGCATCACAATTTAAAAATTTGCTGATATTTCAACGTTTTCCATAACTGTTGGCTTGCTTTTGAAAAAATGCTGTTTAATTTCGAGGCTTAAGTTAATTGACTGTGATTTACTGGTTAGTTACTTATAATTCCTTGTTATTGGTAATAACAGATTACAGCAGGAAAGGAATATCTGTGATGGCAAGCACTAGCAATGCTGTATCACCTGGTTCTCTCTCTCTCTTTCTCTCTTTTTTCATACTTCAATCCAGTATGTCATCATATCATCACGAGCCAAGACGCTCGCTTTCACTCATCTCTCCTGGCCTGCAGGCTGATTCATCATAGCTCAGCACAACTTAAAATAACAAAACAGAAAAATGCAAATAAAATCTAAACAATCAGGACGGCTTCTCAATGCTGTCATAATAAAAATATGAAGCGCTGTGGCTAAGTTGAGTTTCGTAATATTCACACAGCCTACCTCTGTGTTGCTTAAAGATAACTAGTCAGTTAAAACAATACATCATCCTTTGAATACCTCCCCGACTACATTTCCCTCCTTCTATTTAAAGGTCATGTTTTGTGTCTCTCCGTTGACTTGAAGACAGTGAAGGCAATGTTACACTCATCGTCTATGCACATGTCAATCCGAGTTGCACCTCGGGCTCTCATCCTCCGCTTCAGCTCTTGATTGGTCGTACACTGTCAGTCCTTGCAACGGCCTTTTTAAAGCTTCTCTGAGTTATGACACCAGACACATTTTCAGACTGCGCTCATAGTTTTCCGCTAAATGCTTAAAAGAGCTTTTTTCCAAGTCATTTGAAGCATTGTATCAGATAATTTAACCTTTTTGTTATATAATCCCTTTCTCTCTGGTTTTTCCTCAGCGCTTCTTCAGATTGCGAGGTTTCGCTATGGCAGCAAAAACCGACGCTTACCTTTGAGCGTTTAAGACACCCTGTTCTAGTAACACGAGGGAAAACAGTCTGCTTATGGTCAGACGGCCTTTAAAATCAAGCTAGCACCTCGGCCCGGTCCACCCACAGCCCCTGTGCAGTGTTACGGTGCTCCGTGCTCCTGTCTTCAGCCTGATTGCACACAGTCAGCTAAAGATAACCATGTGACATTTGACTTGACTTTCCATAGGAATTAATTCCAAACAGATGGCGGCGCGTGAGCAAGTGTGTTTTCACTTTCCTCCGTTTCAATGGTGGCTTTAAGATTAAGGTGTTTGTCATGTTTCCTCCTGTCAGGACTGTAAGTGTGCTGCACCGCCTTGAAAAAATACACTATTTCTGTGTTATTTCAAAAACTTTTCAATTAGATTAATCGCCACGTTTTACCACTTTTTTGACTGTACGTTATTATGTGTGTCAAACTCCCAGTGGCTTCATGGCTTTTCTCAAATAGGCCGTTCTTGCTGTGTTCTTTGTCAGTTCTCCTTTGTTTTGAGAGGGTTTTTTTTTTTAACCTTTTTTTTAATGAACGACTGTGATATGTGCGTCCAGTCAGTGCATTTGTATTGTCAGCAAAGCCAACGTCCGTATCAAGGCCGTCAGAGTAGGGAAATAGCATTCAAAGCTGTTTATTTGAATAGAATAGGGTCTGGGGAGTTTGTCTGGTGCATTGTGACATGAGATGCCCTCCTATGTGTGGTGGTTTCGTCTCTGCCTTTTTGGTGGTTTATATGTGTTCAAAACAGCACCTCGATCCAGAAGCAACGGTCCGTGACCACGGGGTTAGGGTGAAAGTGTTTTCCAAGTCAAATCAGCAGCAGTGCCTGCCAGAAGGACTGTTTGCGCTGCAACATGTGGGGATCTGCGTATATCATAACGTTAGGGACAGAGAGAGCGTGTGTTTGGGACGTTTTGGCATGGAGGTGGTGTGTTTGTGGAGGTTGGGATTTCTGAATGTCAATGTATTTTGTTGTGTTTGTCGTGTTTTAAACATTATGTGGAGTTCAATGCTATGTCTTTCATTTTTATGCTGTTTTGGACCACCAGAAAAGGAGGCAGTGGGTGTTTAAACAGTCGGGATGCTTCACCCCGTTATGACATGCAGTCCACAGTGATATAAGCTTTTCCTTTCTCTCATAACTTTATCGTTCAACATCAGCCCTGACTTTAGATTAAGCTCAGAGGCAGGAGAGCTCAGGAATGTGTGGCCATTCATGTAAAACCTGAGTTTAAAGGCCTTGCTAATGTGTTTTCGCATTCATGTTGCTGCATGTGTGTGTGTGTGTGTGTGTGTGTGTGTGTGTATGAATTCTATGTGGATCGCATAAATTCTAAATTCTAATTAAAAAACAAATAAATTAAGGCATTTGTGTCTACTATTCATCATGCATTGTATTTATTTTTAGTAGTGTTTGGCAACAATTAATCATGATTAATTGCATCCAAACATTTATGTTTTTGTGTACATAATATATGTGTGTGTGTGTGTGTGTGTGTGTGTGTGTGTGTGTGTGTGTGTGTGTGTGTGTTTCTTAGGTTTAAATAAATAAACACACAGATATATGTATATATTTAATAAAAAGGCTTATATATTAAATATAGTTATATATAATATGAATTATATGATTATAAATATATACTTGTAAATATTTTTTAAATATATGCTGTATGTGTGTGTTTGTATATATACATTATAAATACTTACAGTAAATACACACATATATAAACAAATACCTTTATTCTTGATGTGATTAATCATGATTAGCCATTTCCCAGCACTAATATATGAATATAATATACATAATGCTAGTAAATTGATCACATCAGACACTAGCCTTTTTATCTGGCTGCTCTCCATCAGCATTCAAGTGTCAGAAAAACTAGTACTGCTAAAATGTAGTCTTGTTATTAATAACATTCATCTACTTAATTAATAGCAGTTGTTTAACGTGTTGTTTTTTTAATGGAATGAGGGTGTATTCTTTGATTTAATTATTTAACAGCAAAGCTTATTCTAAAAGCATATATAATAAACTAATAATAAATAAAAAAATAAATCATTATTGTTTACAGCTATTATAATTAGTGCACTTATTTTTTTATGCTTCCACTAAAGGTAATACACAGTTTTTTAAGTAGCAGTAATAATAGAAATGATTAATATTTATAGTAAATGTATTATTAGTAGTAGTAGGGGAAATGTCATTATTCATTTTTATTCAGAATGAAAGTAAATAAATGAGTAATGAAATAAAATGATTTTAAACAGTTTTTACACATGTCTCTTTTAATAAGATACATTCAATTTCATTGTGCAATGTCTGTAGGTGTGCAGCTTCACCGATCATTAATGTTGCATGAACGTGTGCTCCTGTTGTCAGAATGTGCGTCAATGTCCCACATAATGCCTCTTCTCCCCAGTGCCGTGTCAATTGCACTTCATTCAACGTACCTTACAATCTAATAAATAAATGTAATAACTTTTCCCTAGAGCTCTGGCATTACAGTATTAGTGAAGTGAAACTGGTATCCAAAAAGACAAAAATGTGTTTTTTATCAAAAACATTTAAAAAAAAAAAAAGAAACAAAGCAGAACATCTAAACATCAGCAATTGTTAACACCCTGAAAAAAACATTTAAATGTTGTTTTAAATGAGATTTGCTTATTCAATCATTCTCTTGGAAACATACAAAAAAAAACAAAAAAAAAACGTATTCACAGAAGCACCAAAATTCAACTCGGGGCTAGTGATGATGCGGTTTCATGAGGAATGCCCACCACTGTCAGACCAAGTGCACTGCACACCATTGCTAATGTTCTTTACTGATAAATCCTCTGCTTGGATCGGATCGGACTGGACGGCTTTTGCATATCCTCACTCTTGCTTTTTTGTCCTGTGCAAGTGAGAGGTGCTGATATGGAGCAAAAGAATGTGGGCATTCAGATGGCTCATCCGACGAGTCTTTTATAAATATAGTAAAGCGATAAAGATCGGTCCATCTAACAAGAGCCCCAGGATGAAAAGGTCCAAGATGTTGTGTTTTGCCCCATCTCTCTCGTTCTCTGTTGTTGCCTTTCTGTTCTACAAACACCACCACCCCCGCCCCGTGCTCCTAGTACAGTCACAGGGCCGAGGCGGCGAGCGAATGGACGGAGTCTCGCATGGCAGCCGAGCTCTTGAAGGCCAGAGGGCTGGTGATGTCACAGCTGTGGGGAGAGAGAGCACTGCCACTGGGCGGCTGCCATGTGGGGCCGGTCACATAGGCCGACGTGGTGCCGCTGTACCCCATGTAGGGTGACACTTGGGTGGGAGGGTGGTAAGGATGGATGCTGGGTGCTGTGACATAACTGTTCACTGTGGGCAATCCATTCGGCGTCTGAAAACAGAGAGCAGTGAGCGTAAGACTTGCGGCCGTAGACCACACACGGCCATGAAGATATCACGATAGCGAGGATGAGATAGCGACGGGTGAATGATAAAAACAGAAAGGGACAGTTTTTTGGAGATAAAGGTGGGGATATTAAGATTTGACGGATATACTGTGTGGAGGGAGATGCAAGTGCAGGAATGTCTGTAACCCTTTGGCAGAATGTCAATATCAGTTCAGGATGAGAGGAATTCACCAAGGCTTTTCTACATAAAGGAAGAAAATCTGAGCCAGGGTGGTCTCTGACTACTGGAAAGGATGAAATCCTCTTTGTTGCAGAGTTAGGATTTGCTTATAATTTACTCTTTATGGCACACTTGACCCCTAGCAGAAGCACTAGCATACATGAAGTTGGTATTCATTCAGTTTTTAATTCATTACTTAAACGTCATAGAAAATAGCTATTTTCTGCCACGCTTGATCTTGAATGATTCAAGTCATGCATGAACTAATAACTAAGGCGATAGCAGATGTTACGGACACACTTGACATAAAAACTCGTACTAAGAATTCACAAGGAGTTTGTTTTTCAAGTAAATGTGTAAATAGCCTAACAGCGTATGTGACATACAGGCCTATATGGACATTTTTAGGCGGCTGTTATATTAGCTTTTATATTACTCCAATGATATGATGCACTTTAGTTAACAATGTGTTATGATTTACCAAGCTCAAAATCCAATCGCCATCAGCTGTAAACCACTGCGCGGACAGCAAATATATAAATATATATATATATAATATATAATACTTTTTTTTTTTTCAAAATGTTACATAATTACGTATTTATGCTTAGACAAATTTTTGCACCAGCACTTCTGAGTTGTTGTGTATTGCAATGTATTTGCGTGGTAATATATTTCCAAGTAAATATTCGTGCCGTACCATTTAGGAGTTGACTAAAATAAGAAGCGGCAACTTATTTTAAATTCATTTATTTCAATCGTTAGCTGTATTTTAGGTATGTTTCTACTGAACAGATAATCAGTTTCTCAATTACCTTTTCCCCCCGACATAATATAACAGACAATATTATACCATTAAATAAAGTAATCTATATATAAGTCATATTTTAACCTCTAAATGATGTTTCTATTTATTGTGTTTGTTAATGAAGCATTTCATCACGCTGTTTCTGGAGGATTCAAATTATATATACTCATATCACTTTATGTTTTAAGGTTTAGATAGCTAAATATAGTATTTAATATTTAAATAAAAGCTTTTCCAATAAAGCTAACGATGCTCAGTAAATTGTATATTTGTTAACAGCCTACACGTTAAGTCACTGCACAGTAAATGTAAAAGAAATGTATTGGTTTGGTTCAGTTATAAAAGACGCATAACATTACCTAATCTATTTTCATTAAAATCGTGTTAATGTCTTGGTTTTTATTAATATTTCTTGGTTTCAAGTTATTTGGCTTTCTGACAGATACAAATATGTTCTTTAAGCCACAGTGATGTATCTATTTATTGCGTAATCAAGCCTGACTCGTGATATCTGATCATTTATCCAAGATGACAGGCTCAAACATTCGGTAGTCAGTGCTATTCATCATCTATCCGAAGGTTACAATCTTCATTTCTTAAGCAAGCTACGCTCTTAAATTTTTAGTTTTCAATCAGTACACGCGTAATTTACGCCAAAACAATGTTTCAGCATCAGTAACAAATAAGATTTATTCTCGCATTCCACGACACGTAAATCTCTTAAAACCCACAACAAACGATTAGTCAATCTCAGCAAGTTTGTTGCTGCCTAGCTGTGCGCGAATAAATAATTCGAGCGTCTGCACCCGATGGCACGCGCTTTCTCCGCGCGCACTCCCCCCTCTCATCCAAGCGCACGAGCAGCCGGTTACTGGTGCAGATGAAAATATAAAAACGCTTCTCTTTTATTGTCGCCATGGCGCTTACCAGTGTGCAGAACAACCACTAGCCAAAGGAGTTTCCATAATAGCATATTAATAATACCAATCGTAATGATGGCAGAATCTGTCCGAATATTGCTCAAATATAAAACAGGTTAGGGATTTAGCAATCCAAACGTTTCTGGTGAATACAAGAATGGGCGAACATTAAAAAAAAGTAATAACGTTATAAGTACAAGTTTATTAAAGAATAATGGAATGCATATGCATTGATTAAGAAGCGTTGGCTTAAAGTGTGCATTAAAACAAATAAACTTTTAATATTTATTTATTGTTTAGACTATTATATTTAAAATGATTTTCGGCTATTTAAAGCAAATGTTTAAACATTTAATGAATATTAATAATTACCTGATAAGACTTCGATAAGCCGTAGGCTACACAAAATATTTAACATTTTAAAACTGAACTTTATATTAATTAACCATAAGCTAATTGTTTAAAAAAAACAACTATAATAATATTTAACCTCGTTGTTCTATTTTACTTCGGCTGATTTTGTGTAAACACGGGTTAAATAGAGGCCGTAAATCATTGATCTCGACAAATTCATTTTCACAAGAAAAAAATTCGTTAAATCCCAGGGGAAAATTATATATTGACTATGTAGTAGAATAAACGTCTATAAAGTACACGTATAATTAAAGTCATCCAAGTGTCTTAATCAGAAAAGAACAGGGTAAATGTTAAATGTTTAAAAACTAGCCTATGCAAAATATTGTATCAAAATGTTTATTGCAAATGTATTTGTCACACACTCAGTTTTACGCTCTCAGAAAAGCATTAAAGAATATGAATACATTATTCGGGAGTATTGTACGCATAAACCTTGCACCGTACAAAAGCTCCGTAGTATTACACACAACAGCTGTGCGAAAACAGACACAAGTAGGCTAAACAGTGTCGTTCATTTTATTAAAATTAAAATGTGTGATATCTACATTTAATTTGTAAATACTTCTAAGAAAATGAAACCCAGTGACCCACACTCTGCACAAGGCCTCATGCGCCCGCCCACGCCAAAGAAACACACTCGCATACTCTATTACGTGCACACACATTCATACACAGAATTGAGAGAGGGAAAAAAAGTTATGGAATTTCGAGTATTAATTTGCTGAATCAGGTTTGAATTTGTTCCCCCCTGCTCCTTTAAGATTGGATTTGATTGGTTTTACTGTTAACATAGGAGGCTTCTTTACCTGTATGTATTTTGCTTCAGGTTCTAAGTGAGGCTTATCCACACCATTGACTAGTGGAGAATTCGCTGGTGAAAAATTACTCCTGTTAATAGCTCTCCATTCTTCTAGTTTGGCGCTGGGAAAGGACGGACTTTCACTAACTGGGGGGCAAAACAGAGACAGGGAAGACTGAAGTCAGACAGGACAAGCGTGGGGAGCAGAACTGCCACAAGAAGAACTTATTCAGTACAGTCTGCTGCACTGCCAACCATCTCAAACTCACCATAAACACACACACACAAATAGTATGTCACGTGCATGCATAAATATTAACAGCGTGTGCAGTCTGTTTTGTATAAAAGCTTAAACACGTTTTTCGTGTTCAAGTTATGATCATAATGACGTAATGTTAGCATGTTTTAAATTAAATAAAGAAAATATATGATTCACTTATATATACGCGAGCTTTCGTTTTGCATCGAAGGCGCGGAAGATATCTCAACATTTGGATTTATGTCGTTAATTCATCAGATGAAGCTTACAGTGTCATGGAGCCCTTCGGAACATTCTTCCTGGGAGGACAAATTAGATTTACTTTAACCGTTTCCCCTTTGTGCCTGATGGATATTATATTATACACGGTTCCTAAAGTTTGAAATTGGGAAAGCAAGCCCACCAGTGTTGAAACCCGAGAGGGCCACAAAATAGATTTTTTTTTGCTTTCACGGAATCTGTGTGTGTCTTTGTATCGTTTCACGACGTATGAACAGGAATACACGATAACGATGCCATACTTTAGTGCAAATCAATAGTACGAGATCAATTTAGTTTTAAAAAGGTCGGTTAGGGTAAACAAATCTACAGTTACTTAGACCAAATTTAATAAAAATGCATATACTTCGCATGAAGACCAGATGATGTCTGAGCACGACCAACCATTACTCAGTGTCTGTCTGTGTGTGCACGACAGAGAGAGAGAGAGAGAGAGAAGCTATTGGTTGTAACCGAACTCTGAATGATAACAAACTGTCCAAAAGTTCTTCCCGTCAAAACGTCCTTGAAAGGTATGTGTTTGTGGATGTTCTTCGATGTTTGCTTGACTAATGTCGTGGTGAAACGGTTGCACGCGACACCTTATTGAGCCTGTATTGAGTGTAGCCAACATCATACTTTATTTAGGTTTTCGAAAGCTTCCCTAAACATCTGCAAATAATTTAGAAACGCGTTAATGATTTATAAAAGCCGCTTATACGCGAAATCCTTTTATGCGTTTGAAACATTATTGTCAACATAGCCCTTGAAAATAGGCAAAGAACTACAGTTAAACAATACAGGCTGCGGCCTTCACACTTTACTGCACGAACACACCATATAGATCCAGACGAACCGATCTGATTCAGTTCCCATGAAATCGACATCCCTTAGATTTCTTTAAAATCCAACTATTGCGTAAAAAAACCGTGACATTCATTGTAAAATGCTTTCGGTAGGCCTAACGCGCTGCTTTAAATGGTTACTGGAAAAGCACATCATTGCAGTGCTTTTGCACCTAAACTGTTTTGTGAGGAGTTTGAGAGGTGAATGTTGGCCTAGTCTTGTAACACACTGCTTACTATGAACACCTCATTTTATTTTTGCTCTGCTGCGCCGAGTCTTCCAAAATATTCCACATCCGCTGCCTTATTATTACTAAAAAAAATTAAACCATCTGTTTTAATGCAAAATTTGGGCTTCTGCACAAATCCCAGCACGCTTTTGCTGCGTTTGTATAATCACACCTCGCTGTAAAAAAAAAAGTTTGCTCTTTTACTTTTTTTTTTGAGGACCCTCCGATACATGATATATATCAAATCAAATAAAAATGGTTTTGGATAGCTTGATAATCTTATGTTCTGGCACTTCTATCACAGCCAAAACGTCCATTTTAAGTTTTTTTTTTTCTCTGTTGCGCACAATCACACACACACTTTTGACAGGCCTGAGAACATTGAGTTTTCGCATGCCCCCACACGCACTCACATGGACAAGGACTTTCTTTTACCAAAAACTGAGAGGATGCTTACTTTGCTGCTCCGTTATTGATCGAATGCCCAGAATATCTGTAACAGAATGAGAGGAAGGCCATATCCTATGCATTGCCATGTGTCCAGGAAGAGTGGGCATGCCAGGCGGAGTTGGCACTTTAGTCCCAGTGGCTCCGATCGGAGTTGGATAGGAGTACAGGTGGTTGTAAGGTAGGGTGGGTTGAGGCTGATGATGAGAGGCCTGTTTGCTCGACTCGTACTGGTTCTGTTGAGACAGATTTCCGATCTTGTTGCGGAGAATCCTGCTAATCGAGCTGACAGAGGGCAGATTGAATTTATCACACACACCGTCCGCGAGCAGTCTGTCTCGAATCTCCCAAGCGAAAATGCCGGGGTCCCGTTGCTTGTAAGTCCTAATGTGCTTGACCACGGTGGGGGTCGTGACCCTGGGTTTACTGCCGCCAATTGCGCCGGGAAGTATTGAGCCGGTTTCGTTGTACCGAGCCAAAATCTTGCTCACGCATCCATGAGAGACGCGGAGCTGCCTGCTGATGTCGCAAGGCCTGATGCCCAGCTGTGCCAGCTCTACTATCCTGAGCCGGATGGCATTGGGTAGGGGTCTTCCGTTCACAAAAACACCGCCTAGCTGGTTCACCTCCCCAAAGGCTGGCTCTAGTGATGCAGATATATGAAGAAAAAAGGATTGCATAAAACTTCAGATATTTACCAGGCCCTGAACCGCGTCTAAAAATAAAAATAAAAACTTATGCGTAAATGTATCGGTAAGATTAGTCTAATCTTTGTCGGATGTTTATATTTGCATTGAATCAAAGATTGCAGTTTTTGTCCAGTTTCGTGTTTCATTTTATTGCATTGAGTGGAACAAACTCAACAAGTCACTCTGCAAATTCTTTAAACAGAAAAAAGCACAAACGTACTACATTATTTAACACGTAGGACATAACAAACCAAACTGCACATTCAGTAGCAAGTTTTTGGACGCGATGAAGCTCATTTGCGGCAAAGTGCCATTCTGTTTCCCGAAATGACCGTCAAAGCATCAGTCGATTTAAAAAAAAGTTTGATTCGAGACCTGGTTCACACGTTACTAAATTGTCTAACCCTCCCCCCCCCCCAAAAGTGTTTATGCATAGCCGTTCCCGTGTGAGAAAACATGAAATATGGATCTTACCCATTGCGTTTAGCCTGCCGATGAAAAAAGACACTTCACTGTGCTGTCCTTTCCAGACCTGTTCCGAGTCCAGTTTAGCTGCTTTTTATTGCACCGAAGCCGATGCGGATGAAAATTAAGCGTCCGAGACGGATGCGATACCGATTAGTTGCAAGAGAGGAAAATTCGCCTTCTGTTTCCTGATGGCAGGGAGCACAGGCTTACATTTCAATCCCAGAAAATGATGGGCTGGCCCTTTACACGTGTCTCCAGAGCGAGGTGCTGCCAGCCAATCAAACCGCGTGTTTCTTCCTTGTTCCTTTTCTATTGGCTGACGAGTTTGACATGACAGGCGCTTGCACTGGCGCAAGATTCGCCTCTCGCTTTTGAACTAGTGGACAGGGTTACCCGAGTGCTGGTTTTCTTTTTAGACAGATCTAAGGATGGTAAGTGTTTGAAACATTGCACTGTAATTTTGTTTCATAAGCATAAATTCTAATTATTTCGTCGACCTAAAACAAGGGAGAATTTTGCAGGGCATTATTTTTTAGACTGAGGCCCTGTGATTTATCCTGATGTCATTTAAATTGCTATTAATACGCGTCGGATTTATTAAGTGGCTTGAGTAATAATGATTACAAACGACATCTTTATAAATTATTAATTTGTCGTATAGCTTAGTTCCAGAACCAACATCCGTGCTGTTTTCGATCTGAAAGTAGAAAAATAAGGGCTAAACAAGTAACCATGAAGCAGTCCCAAAAGTCGTTCTGGTTTTGTTTTTTAGCTTTATTTACCTGTAAAGTGCTGATCCTTAACATTAAAATGATGTTTTGCATCAACTCTTCATTAAAAATCGCATTTTCTGCCAGAGTAGTACGCGAAAATATGAAGATTTTAAAAAAAATATGAAGGCCATAAGCTAGATTCTTTTATGCTTTTATTTTCATTGGCTTATGTTTTCATGGAAAAAGCAATCACGGTCTTTGCAAAGGAGTAAAAAAAGCATAGATGTACGTTTGATGCCGAGGAGACCAATATACCAAATTTGAGCCAGTCATTAACATTACTAACAAACTGGGAATGTAAAAAAGAAAGAAATAAATTAATTTACAGTTTAAATGACCACGTGTTTTCGGTTGGTTGGCACATAGACTATATGAAAAAAAAAACTTTTTGATAAAAAAAACCGTGTAGCCTATTATTTTTGTTAGTAGGCATATACACATTATTAAATATATTTGTTATTGTATGTTTTATGCGGAGGCCTGCAGGATTTGAAAACCCTTTTAAAGTTGTCAGGTGTAGAAAGGGTCAAGCCTGTTTGAATACTGTGACAGCCGGCAAAGATAGTGGGATGTTATTTGTGTTATTGTTGTTGTTTCCTGTTTACTCAAGAGACTTGAGACCCTTTATGGTTTCCTTTCTCATCGTTTGGTTTTCTGTTACTGTTTAGAGTATTTCTTTCTTTTCTTACTGAAGCTAACTAGTCTTTCTTTTTGTATCCGTCTCACAAACTTCGTGTGGATTAAAACGAGCATTTATGTGCATTCTAGCATTGTCCCAAAACGTAATTAAATAGCGTTGCTGCTTGACGCTCTCAAAGCATGTCTCTACCACACAAAAAGATGTCTTCATCTGAGCTGGTTTTTAAGGCCCATCTCCTGTGTGTCGCTGCTCACCAAAACGATTCCTATTTGTTGAGATGTCTTAAATCCCCTCAAATAACTAGTTTCCAATGAATATGTGAGGGGATCCAAAACATTTGCATTATTCAAATCAGACTCTTACTTTCTGAAGAACTGCCTCCAAAGTAAACACCATAGGCTTGGCTTGTTTGTGGCTTCGGCCAGGCGAGAGGACAAAACAAATGTGGAGTAGGCAACTCCAAAAGAAAGTGGATTAAAGCTGGATAGCATGCTGTGTTTAGGTGGAGTGGAGTGGGAAAATACGATATTCTCCAGATTAACTGTTTGGGAAATCTGAAAGCATTTTAATGTAGGTTTAGTTCAGTCGCTGTATATTTAATGTTTTCTGGCGCGTTTTGCTGTAAATGCAGAAGGAGAGCATAAATCCCGCGCACTGTCGACCACTGAAAGATGGGTGAGTTAATGACGTGTGAATACTGATGCTTCTGCCACACTTTCAGACTTTGCGTGGGAGAGACCCACATGATATTAGACTCTGCGGTGGCTTCCCAACACACCGTGAACTTCTTGGAAATTGTCCACGAATTAATTCTGAAAACAAAGTTGAATCATAAACTTAGTATTTCGCGATATTAGCAATGGCAGCATATTCAAAATCTAATCCAGGGTTTTAAAGGAAATAGTCTATTGAAACACGTATGGAGTAATTAAAAAAGGGATGTTCCTCTATGATTTTATGCTGTTTTAAATAATGAGAGATTTAGATGACATATTTGCATGAGACACCTGATAAGACCCAGATTAAAAACGCTATTAACCAATTTAAAATTAATTTAGCTTTATTCTTTTTTCTCTACTACTGTAGCTACTACGAAAGCGCAACTTTGCATTGCATGTTAGGAAGCCTATTTGTAATTATATAAACGCGTAATTTCAGGCATCAGTTCTTATTTGTAATTTGTTTTTGTGTATCATTTTTTAGACATTAATATGGTGAGTTTGTTCTAGCAGTAAGCTATTGCTTAATTGTCGCCGGTTGCTATGTTGGAATGGAGCTGATGAAGCGGGTGCCTTGGATGAGAGTTTACTTTCAGCTTGAGCTGCACAGACTGCTCAGAATAATAATATTTATATCTATGACGTTCTGTGTCTTTCTTTTGAAGATTTAAAGGGATTGTTCACCCAAAAAAAGAAAGTTCTGTCATGCTCGTCTTCAAGTCAAGTTTCTGCTGCGAAACACAAAAGAAGATACTTTAAAGAACGAACTTGGTAATCAAAGAGTTTTGGTAAGATTGACGTTTATTTTTATGGACAAACAAAACATTGAGATCTCTCTCTCTCTCTCTCTCTTTCTCTCTCTCTCTCTATATATATAATAATTATTATTATTAATATATCATTTTGTTTTCCGCCTAAGAAATACAGTCAAGCAGGTTTGGAACGACATGAGGATGAATAAATGATGAAAGAAATTAATTTTGGTGAGCTATCTCTTTAGGTTGCTAACGTGAGATTCACGCAGCATTTCAGTTCAAGTCAAAAGATTTCAGGACTCTGATCAACGCTTCTCACCAGCACGCTTCATTAATAAATATAATAATCTACATTTTTCTATGTGGTTCTCAGTATTTCTAGGACGATGAATGTTTTATAGGCTAGATTAAATCATCTGGAATATTTTCCCTACCAATAATGAGTTACATTTCTGAATGATGCACCCCAAATTTATGAAGAATCCTTTGTGCTCATTTCAGACACAGCTCGAACTCTTTTTCGTTCGGAAAAGCAGTGCAGCTCACAGCTCCTAATTTTATCAAGAGCATTCTGTCATCCTGTCATACTTGCGGGGGGAAAAAGCATTTCCATTTCTAAAACTAATATACGTATTAAACATTATTATTACATGGTAATAAAAACCCGCTTGTGTGGTCAACAGAAAAAAACACGTCGGTTTAAATTTTATTTTTTAATTTATAATAATTAATTTAATTTAATAATCAGGGCAAAAATATAATAATACAAAATATAATAATTTATAATTAATAACTGTATTATTATTGTTCAACAAAAATAGTGAATTTAATGACTCTGCATAGTAAAAAGAAGCCACGTTCACATGATACGCTTCATCTTAAAGACTGGTCGCACACATGACACATGGTCCGAGAAGTGGAAGTCAGAAGTTTATTTTGACTCATTACACACATCTCAGCTGCCACCAGCTCATTACTCTTGAAGGCATCTGACTCTCCGATAGTAATGACTTTGTACATTAAGACTAGTTAATCTCGTTTTAATAAGCACGCTTCAAGAATTTCAGGACCAGAAATGGAGAGAGCACTGAATGTGGCAGTGATTTTAATCATCTCGTTTTCTCTGTGTTCTTTAGTGTAGAGCCGATGCCATCAGTCAATATGTTTCCGACTGCGGGGGGCCATGATGAGAAGATATTCCTAAAACGTGACTTCGTGATTCTGCAACGAGCATGCAGAGTACTATTTACGTTATAGCTAATAAAATAATCGGGAAGAGCCATTGTTTTGAGCTTACATGTGGGCTCGATACGGTCTTGGACATTCATCTTCTGGCATTCTCATTCATAAAAACGGAACGGAAAGTGCATGGTTCGAGTCGGTGTCATCCACTTTTTAGACCAATGTAATTGTTATGTGTATCATAAGATACCATTGGAGACAGCAAGTGTTTACCCTCCTCTAAAGAAACATTCGCAGCGGTAACGTTTCTTTATTTATACACTCGTCTCGGTTGTTCTTGCCTGGAACATTAGCTCGGGTGTGATGAAAATAGCATCACAGAAATATTATATAGCCTTCTATTTCACCGAGGGAAAAACTGGCCATGGTTTGCATGGTCATTTGACAAGCATTTGTCATAGAGCCATTACGACTGCTTGGCCTTAATGGCGATTGTGATGGGATATAGATAGATAATCTGTTAAACATTTAAATAGAAGGGTGCACAAAACAACCTAACATTGCTAAAACAATGCACTGCATTCTATAAAGCAGTCAGCCTGCAATATTTTAGTGACTGCATTTATCAAAATTTGATTGTAGGCTATGTTTATTAGATCAGCTTACATATTTTAAGCGGAATTTATTTTGTTGCATTGTTAAAATGTAGCATGATATTTGGGACATTTGGGCCAACAGACGAGTTTGTTCGCTTGATTGAAGTGAATAATGTCAAAAATATCGTCATATTTCGTAAATATTACGATATTTCGGAAGTGTGTACTATATGAAGAAGCTTTTCTTTGCTAAGAGCAAAATGTTAGGATAATTTGATTAATTTATTGATATATAATTGGCGCGAACGAACTATCATTTAAGGAGGAAATGTTCTAATATATGTATATATAAAACTGCATCTGAATTAATGTATGTAAGCATAATTTATTAGGGAAGTTCTATAGAAAAACAATTAATTGGTTTAATGTTTTTTAAGGTTTTGATTTGGTTCAAGGTTTCTTTAAAAAAAAACTACTCAATCCATCTTATGCTGATTATGACACATTCACAAAAGTTGCTATTTATAGTTATTACAGCGTCATTCTAATTCGTGTCATTCATGTCTACGGTATGTATTTTAATGTGTAATTTTAATTTGGGTGTCATTGCCTATCAAAACAAGAGGCTTTTGGGTATATCACGAAAAGAAAAATATGGGGGGAAAAAGTTATCTGTTAGGCCAACCATAGGCTGATAATGAGATGAGTCACGAAACGCTGAGAAACGGGGCCCCAGTTTGTTCTGTGGTCACTTTCAAGACGGCACGAACGTGGATAACATCGTAAAATAAAACTGGTCGCTTTAGTGGGAGTTAATGACAAAAAAAATGATAAAAATGATAACAACTATAATAACAATAGCCTAATAATAAAGATGATAAGAATAATAATAACAACTATAACAACGATAAGAATAATATTTAATAAGATACATTAAACCAAGTTGTTACGGAGTAAAACTCGTTGAAAACGTGTAACGCATAAATTATTTTTAAACATTAATTAACATTACTCAACAGTTATTATTTACAATTTAAAAGGATCAACTGATAACCATAAATTGAATCTACCGAATGGAATTGACACCATTAAACTGCTTTGCCAGTTAACACCTCTAAAGGGTTGACTGCTCCTGTAACTCAAATCCGGCCGTAATGAGGACTTCTGCAGAGTAACGATGGGTGTTTTGGGGCCAGAGCGGGATTTAGAGGGACAAAACCAACAATATTTACGATAGTTTTAAGCATCGATCACATCGACAGCTTTTAGTTTCTCCACCTGTGTTAGATTAGCATTAAAGATTACATTCCAGCCTAGTTCACCCACAAAAATTAGGCGAAACTTTTCATTCTAGATTTTTTATTTTTATGTTTAATCACGACAGATGGACACAGGCATAATTCAGCTGAAATGCTGAAAATGCTTTATAGGTCTAGCCCACAGTAAAATTAAAAAATGTTGTACGCCCTTTAATTTTTAAAATTTTATAATGTATTTCTTTTTTATTTTAATTTACATCTCGTCTTTACGTTTGTAACATTATAGAGATCGTGAAGCATATATATTACAATATGATTTTGAATTAGTTTTTTAGAGGCGTGATGGTGTAATTTTGACATTGTTCAAAAGAAAAAAAAAATCTGGTAGCATGCTTCAGTTTCTACTTCATTGAACCTTATTGTCGCATATACGGAAACTATTGCTGTCTTGGCATTTAATGCGGTTCCACTTCATGTCTCCAGAGTGAGACAATGATGGGGAAGTAGCTCCCTCTGCTGTTCATTTTTCGTTATTGCGTGCATGAGAAAAAGAGTGCTGGTCCTGCGCACAGGACGATAGGCCTACATTTTTGCCTTGTTTATCATTGCATACAAAACATGTTTGTCGTGCATGGTTTATAGTGCAACTTCACAAAAAACAGAGCCAGTGGAACTAAAACACTTAGAGATTTCAGATGTTTTGTGCTATACTTGTTTGATGACGGCAATGGGCTACTTAGTTAAATACTACACCTGAAAACGTACCTTCTTTAAAACATATACATTTCGGAATACACAAGCATGTATAGGCCAGCCTGCTCGCGGTATAGGCCTCCATGCAAGCAAACAGGCAAACGCGTAAAACTAAAAACACATCATGCCTTACCACAGGGTTGAACAGGAAACATGTTACTGAACGTCGTACTGTCGTGTTTGATGCACACAGAAAATCCATCTTTCAGAAACAGTGTTTCCTAGTCCTTGGTCCTGGAGCACCCTCAAAAAGGCGATTCGTATTACAAAATAACAAAATTAAACAAAAAAAACCTAAAAGTTGCCTGCATTGTCTGGTTGATGTTGTTTTTTTTAATGCAAATTTATGGGTAAAATAAACAAGTAGGTTCTAGCATTATGCAGTCTTATCCTCAAACTGGGCTTTTTATTGTTTTGCAGTTCGGTCTGGTCAATACATAGCATATTTATATAACAGCGAAGATATCTAAAAGGTTTTAATAATTATAATTTTTGTCGCACACAGATCATAGGCCGATCTGAAAATCATTGTAAGTGATGTGCATTGAATTTTTTTTTTTTTTAATAACCTGTCACATCCATAATCTTTGCTATGCTATGCTATAATTACCAGTTGGTGTCGGTACCAGACAACACGCCCACGGACCGCCCACTGTCTGTTAACTGCGTGTCCTCCTTTCCTTACCTGATGATGTGAAAGGTCAGACGATTTATTTTTAAAATGGAATGCCTTTTCTCAGTGAAGCGCTGTATTTTACCTGAGTGTTGTTCACGCTTGAGTAATTCAAATATTCCTATCAATCTTAATAAAGTTGTTGTATTAGCCTAGCTTATATTTAATATATGTATATGTGTGCGTGTGTGTGTGTGTGTGTGTGTACGCATGCATATATACATTAACGCAATTAAGTAGAGGCAAAGCCAGGGTTGGTCACAACACTCACAACTGCAATTTTCTTGCGACCACATCAAACGAGAGACGTTTCTGACGCGCGCTCCAGCTTCACTTCAAGTGAGCGCAGAAACCGTATCCACAAAGGCACCGGCGCTCGCTGTAGTCTTATCATTTCATAACACGAAAGTGCGAATGAAACTACGTTTATGCAATGTCGTGTTCAGTCATGAAGTTTCCAAAAAGGCGATTAAAATTGCGTTAAAACTGGGCATGCATGTAATATGTATTTCAAGGGCCTGCACTGTCTCCCTCATAACACACCAGATTCAACTCCTCAGCTCATTAATAGAGACTTTTAAGACCTGAAGTAGATCAGAATAAGTAAAAAGATGCACGTCAAATCGGCTTCACGCTTTTAAAGAAGTAGCAGCCAAATAACCTAATAACCCAGTTACTGTGATGTCTGTTAAAGAAAAAAGAGGAAATCGATAACTTTTATAACTTTAAGGATTAGTCTATATTTAATTTAGAATAATTTTGTGTTTTGCTGGGTTCATGTGAAGGTTGTTTTAAGTTCACTTGTTTTCTCTCAAACATACTGTAATGATGAGTGCTATAGGCAGTGGTTAAATATTAGAGGACAAAACAATTTCATAGAGACATTATTACTAGTGGAATTAAGTCATTAAAAAGATACAAATGAACAAATATTAACAAATATGCTGCCTTTATGTTGGTTACGTGCATTAATTTGAATACTGAATGTGAAATAATTGAAATGTAAATGTATATCTAAAAACTTTACTGTAATATGGGGTCAAGTGCGGTGTAGTCCTATGATTAAGACTAAACTTTCAAACTTTTTCAAACCATTTGGTTTTAGTTAAACACTATTTGCATCTGACCACTCCAGTAGCAATGCTCTTGATAAGTTCATAGACACTGATGGTTTGGGAAAGAAAATGTCACTGTGATGTCCAGAATAAATTTGATAAATGATGCTTTTTTAAATGCGAATAAATAGGGTACTTAATTTTAAATGTATAAAGTGTTAGAGATCATTTGTGTGCCAAAGTGATCCTTTTTAATCCACAATTAAAATGTACATAATATAATTAAATGGAGCTTATTTGAGACTGTTCCAAATCAAAGAAGACCTTCAAAATCTCATGTGTTGTATTAGTAAAACAGTCATTTCGGAAAATATCTTCTAAGTCATACAGGTTTGGAATAACATGATTTTTATTTTTGGGTTAACTATACTATAAACATGGCATGATGTTAGTTTAGCAGTCTATTTCTGCACTGACACTTCAAATTGCACCTGTTTAACTAATAATATTCATATATTTAAACTATGTTTTTTAACTTTAGTAAAGACAGATGCAGTAGACCTATGTTATTAAAATGCATTCTGAGCAACAAAACAATAACAGGACGTTGAAACTTATTTTATTTTCTTAAAAAGTGTTAGTTTGTTGTACAGACTGTTACAGTGCCCTCCGTTAATATTGGCACCCTTGGTAAATCTGAGCAAAGGTGGCTGTGAAAATAAATCTGCTTTGTTTATACTTTTGATCTTTCAGTCAAAAACTTCACAAAATTCTAACCTATCATTGAAGTAAAACAATTGAAAATATAGGGAGAAAATCTTGTGATGAAATAAATGTTTTTCTCCAATACATGTTAGCCACAATTATTGGCACCCAATTATTGCTATGTCATTTTCCCAAGAAATAGCTCTGAGTTTTCTCCTGTAATGCCAGAAGAGTTTGGAGAGCACCTGAAAAGAGAAAAGAGACCATTCCTTCATCCAGAATCACCCCAGATCCTTCAGATTACCAGCTCCATGTTGGTTTTCTCTTTAGTTCACCTCACTCAGGGTTCAGGTCAGAGGACTGGGACAGCCATGGCAATTTTGATTGGATTATTGTCTCAGTGGAAGACCCAATCATGGCCCATTATAAGATTTCTAACAGAGTCAGTCAGTTTTCGTTATCTGTTGGTATTTTATAGAATCCATGATGCCATGTGTCTAAACAAGATGTCCAGGACAGTATACGTCATTGTACACATGGAGTCCTCTTTATCTCTGTGTTCACCAAACCCATCTTGAGTGATTGCTGCTAAAAATCTAATTGTTTAGTTTTTTTTATCTGATCATAGAAGCCAGAATTCTAATGATCTGAGCTGTTTGACTTTTTTTTTTTAAAGGTTTTCTGACCCTGAGACCCTTTTCTGCACTTCTCCAACTGTTATCCTTGAAGAGTCTTTAGCCACTCAAACTCTAGGGATGCCAATAATCGGGGACAACAAGTATTGGAGAAAAACATTTATTTCGTAGAGATTTTCTTCCTGTTTCAATTGTTTTACTTCGATGGTAGGTTAGAATTTAGTCAATATCTTGAACAAAAGATCAAAAGGATAAACAATGCAGATTTATTTTCACATCACCTTTGCTCAGATTTACCAAGGGTGCCAATATTAGTGGAGGGCACTGCATGTGTTTGTTTGAACACACATCTTAATTATATGATCTGAATTTAATTATTGCAATTTGCAGTTAGCCCCCAGCCATATGTAAATGTCATAAAATATAGATTTTTGTTGGTTGCTTTTCACGCGGAAATGTTTATTTTTGTAGATTATTCTCTAATTCCTGTTGTCTGACTCCTTGGGCTTGAGAAGTCAAACAACAAGGGTAAATATTTGACAGTGAAGAGCTCTTGGGTGTTTGAGAGTGCACACTTTTCCTCGAGCATACTTCTATCTGTGGGTGTCTAATAGATTAAGGAGATACGAGAGGTCATTAGAAACTAAACTGTGTGCCTACACGGGGCTTTATTTATTCTTGGAGAGTGTGCGCCTAATTCCAAGAGCTTGGCAAACATTTTAACTCACTTTATACAGGTTAACATCGATACGTGAATGCAGCTTGTTGCGGTTACGAATCGGTAAACGCTCACAAGAACCAAGCCTCACATAACAAAATTTATCATTAACCAAATATATATATATATATATAAAATTAATCTGTCATTCCGAGTCTCGTCTTTATCTCTACCATCGATTTAAGAAAATTCTAAACAGAGACTTTTTACAATTGAATAAATGTTTATTTTATACGATAAAAGTTATTTTTAAAGATGTTGATTAATCGGGGACAGCTTGAAGTTTCATGGAAACGAAAAGTCTTTTAATTCCGATTGAAAACGCATAACTAATAATTCAGTATAGACGTAAGCAGCTAGACGTGTAGCAGTAGATCCCGTTCGGCTCTATTCAAAACCATGACAACAAGAAACAAGCACGGATTTATTTGAGAAAGTTAAAGGACATTGTGCGGGGGCGTCAATCAAGCATTATTTCAGGACTGAACAAATGCAAAATCTTGACTGGAACAAATGCTTCCAACGGGTCTCGGACGCGGGGCTACATTTCCCTCTTTTGTTCCCGGTCGCTGGTTGGCATGTATTTGTGTTCCTTTTTTCGCCCGACCACCCAGGACGACTAGACGAGAACGGATACCCACTCTGTTTGGGAGGGTCTATGCAGTCATCCAGAGCGCGCTAAGGCTAGGCAGTCTCGGGAATCATCAGAACCCAATGATATGCCTAGTGCACTTACTGGTGAGGTGCAAGAGTAAGCAATAGTCCATAAGAAAAATTACTGTCTCCTTGATGTCTGGGTCTTTTCCCAAATAGACATTCTTAGGTTGTTGTTTTTTTTTCAGATTTCTCGCTCGTTAGGAAGAAAGTCCCTAAATTAAATTGTTAGCATCAATGCATAGTGCAATGTCGGATATAGGCTAGCTGTAAGAATTAAAAAAAACTTTGTAACATTGTACAAGGGCAAGCCATTTTTTTATTAGCCACGAATATGAATTTCTTTAACTACCATGTGATGACTATCACCCCACTGTACTGAGAGAGTGCACATTTAACCCGTGTTTGTCCAATAACACCTGCAATAAACGACAATACCCCAATAAACGAATTAGGAAAACCAACTCTGCTACGCTAATGGATCACTTTGTATGCAAATATCCGATATGTTATTTGAGCGGGGGGAAAGAAGGGAGGGCTCTTGTTGTCACTTGCCACCCAAGACGTGATTCAGCCTCAACAATTACCATTATCTGTTTCCCACTTTTCACGAATTCTGACGAATCAGTAATGATGAAGAGTGTTACCCTCCATCATTGTGAAAGTAACGGGCTATTCTTTGCCGAGTTCACACCTACCATTACAGGGATTTAAGTACACGAGTCATTGAGGTACTTAGAACCCATAAGGAGGAGAGGCCTCAAAGCAGCCACCAAGTGCTGTTTATATAAACACCGCGACATTAGTGTACACATTGTCACTTGGATGCGCGTCTTGAGATCGCACAGATCACTTCAGCACCCTGCCACCGAGGATAGCTCTTCAAGATCGAGTACCAGTCCTGGAACTAACAGTAAACCAACGCTACAAATGGCTATTTCTAACAAGTTCAGTTTCACTGTGAGAAGTATTTTGGATTTGCCAGAAAATGACACCGAGAGCATCGCGCACCATTCTCCACTGGACTCCTTTTCTGTCTCACCTTACTCGTCCTGGGCTGAAACCGAGAGAGGACATATCTGTAAGTTCTTAAAACATTTTAAGAATACATTTTTAAAGGTCCATATCATGAGGGGTTATTATTAATTTAATTTGATTCATCAAAGAAGTTCTGCATTACATTTAGTAACTTTAAAGAACATGCATAGCTACACATGTATTTTTCTTCAGGCTAATCGTGTTTTTTTTTCTTCTTTAGCGTCAGACGAGAGCAACCTTGAGGCTTCACCAGACTCCACCGGGCCAGACGTGCTTTCAGTGGATACAGACCACGAAAAGCGGAAGAAGCGCCGCGTGTTGTTCTCCAAGGCTCAGACGTATGAACTGGAGCGACGCTTTCGCCAGCAGCGATACCTGTCCGCTCCAGAACGAGAGCAGCTCGCGCACCTGCTACGCCTCACGCCCACGCAAGTGAAGATCTGGTTCCAAAACCACAGATACAAGATGAAGAGAGCGCGGATAGAGTGCGCTCAGGACCTCAGTCAGCCTCCAGTGCTGCGCAGAGTCGTGGTGCCCATTTTGGTCCGAGATGGCAAACCGTATCAGAACTGCGCTATTGATGCAGAAAAAGGAAGCTGCATCGTTCCACCAACAGTACCATCCTCACCCTTCAGCGTTCAAGGTTTCCAGTCTTTACAGCAGCAAACGCCCTTTGCGCTTTTCCCCACATACCAGCACTTTACCAGCACAGCGGCCTCCCGTCACCACTTCTGTGTTTGGTGAGATTCACTTAGGACCACTCGAACTATTTTGGGACTTACCCTATGCTAGGTCTATTAAAGTAGAAAGTTTCGGCGTTGATAAGATGATAAATAAATAAATGCTGTTTGCACATATTATATGTTCTATCTAGTTGCATTTGTAAGAGTTTTGTATTAATTAATGTTGTTTATAATTGCCTAGATAGTGTATTTTTGAACCGTTTGTGTTTGTTCTAAACCAAAAGTTTATATATCAGTGAGATAAAATGTTTTATACTGTGCATAATGTAGTGTCATAATTTGATGCAGTTGCCTCTCCTTAAAGAGTAACGCGTTTTCGTTTTTTATTCTGTGTATTACAAAAAAAAAAAAAAGTGACAATAAAAAATACATTTCTGGCGATTTATAGTTTGAATTGTTCAAATTGTTGTTGGCTTTTACACATTATACTAAATGCTTAAAATCTCTCATTTTAAATATTAATGCTTTAAAATTTTTAACTTCTCTTAAAGCTTTAGGATTTTTTCAATGTTTCAAATTTTTGTTAATCCCTTCGATTGTTACATACTGTTTGTACAAAAGATCTCAGACTGAACTGAAAAAGAGTACGAGAATTAGCGCACAGCAAGAGATGAGTGGCTTTTGTAATGTTAAGACGTCCACTTTCACCCAACAGAGAAGACCAAATAACCAGCTTAAAGAAAGAACCCTTATTTAAGACTCAACAAAGTAGGTAAACACTGAACAAGACATGCAGGATGCACAGTGGTTATTGATGCTTGTGTGATTTTTAGATATTACACAACATTCAAAGCCTTTTAGTTCGTTTTTAAGCATTGGTTGAAGCTTTGGTGACCAAATAGGAAAACAGAAGTTGTTAAGTGTTCTCAAAATTGTTACCCCAGCACACCCGAAAAATAAATGAATCAGCGGTGTGTCACAAATGGCACTTTGACTTTGCAGGCACTGTCTGCTCCATATTTTAAAACAGTGCGATCATTGTCGTAACATTGATGAAAGAGGCGTGATTTCTCTTGCTTTTCAATTCCAAACATGTCCCAATTAATTCAGCGACCCAGTTACTATCATCCTTGTCACCTGGCCTTTTGTCCCCTCTCTCAGGCCACCTTGTACTACATATGGAGGGGACTGACCGCAGCGCTCTCTTCTCTACATCTTCCCTAAAACACTTTTTTGTGTCGTCCTCTGAAAGGACCATTGTGTGGTTCCCAAAGGGACCTAGACAAAATCCGCGGCGTCTCAATTCTCGTGATGTTTAATCAGTCCCGGGTGACAAATTTATGGGCTTTAACAAGACAATGGAGTTTTAAAAGTCGTTGGGTTTTGGGAGTGACAAAGACAGGCTTTTAGAGGTCTCCTCTGGTTTATGGCGAGACCTAGCCACAACAGCATGGTCTATCCGATCTCATGAATAAATAGTACGCCAAATAAGAACTAAAACTCGTGGTATAGATACGCAAAAGTTAACTTTGGCGTGGATATGCTACGCGATGGGTTGGTTTAGGGTTGTGAGGTAGATGCACACGTATCATATGCACACCAACGAATTTCATATCACATGCACACGAAAACTGCCAACTATATGCACGCCAAACACGTGCGTTCATATATACGCCAACGTCCATTTTTGCGCATCAGTACCACGAGTTTTAGTTATTTGGCGTACTATTTATACGCATTTTTATGAGACCTGGCTGACTTGGTAGTAACATAAAGCGCACCAGTTGTGTTTTTCTTGATTCAAGATTAAAACCATGTGCTTCGATTAATAATTTACCTTTTATAGGCCTTACTATATAATCTGGCCGTTTTTGTTTGATATTTGTCAAGACATGGTAAATAAAGTAAACCTGGCCGAATTATTATACTTTTTTATCATTTTGCTATTTAAAAAAACAACAACTATTTTTAGAGACGACTCTGTGCCGGATTTAAAAATCGGCTAAATACACTTTACATGTCATTACGAATGCGTTTTTATGCCCTCAGTTGGCCCTCTGTCAGATTTCACAGGAAGAGGCGTGACATTATCAATTTGTGATGTCCACCGTTTCGGTTGCCTTTCTGTAAACAGTGCCACTCTGCCACCTTGAGGTTAACAGCTTCCTGTGGTGGGTTTGACCTGATGCGCTCAAAGAGAAACGAATATCCCCATGCACCTCTGCCAAAAGCTGCCACTCTACAAACGGCATGGTTGCTACTCTCCACTAGATGTCACAATAGCACCGTGGAGTCTCAAGTTCGAGTCAATATTTACTGCACCTGATAAGCATCAACATCACTCCCCTTCAACAATAAACAAACGTCCAATAAAACACATGAGTAAAAATAAGATCCTATAATATAATATAATATAATATAATATAATATAATATAATATAATATAACGCCTTTTGATAAATTATGGCATTATGTCTTATATAATATTTATAAGCATATATAGGCTACATATTGAAAACATTGGCCACCCAGGTAGCGCTGAAAATAATTGTCCGGATTGTCAATAGAAAAAGATATTTAAAAACAAGACAAAAGCATACTACTAATTGCCGTTAATTGGCCATGATAGCCGTACTCCAGTAGAGGGGAGTGAGCCTGATTAAGATAATTAAGAGAGCCTTTTGTAAACTGGATCAAGTAGGCCGAACACCTTGAAAGCAACGATGGGCGCCCCATAGTTTCAACACTAATTGTTATAATTGCACTCGCGATTATCATCACTGGTGCACAACCTACGCCCACCTGTGCTAACTTCAAACTAAAGAAATGCATAGTTTTCTTGGCTTAAGGATGGTCCAATTTAATTTTGCTTTAAAAAGGTGACAAGCGTTCTGTAAAGTTGGAGTATTGGCCAAAGATGAAATGAAATATTTATTCCCGAAACTGTAAAAAGCCGCCAGCCTAATATGATGTGATATTTGAAAAAACTAAAATTGTCTTGTCAAATATTCAGTGACCACCAGAAGACGCTGTATTCCCTCCTGTTAAACGTTTGTTGGCTCGTTCTAATAGCTTATGGCATGTTATGTTATTCTGCGTCATGCATACATCCTTTGGTCTTCTTCGTAGTTATTTTTGTGTAGTACAGTTTGCATTTTATTAGATTTATTAGGCGTAGGATAAATTAAATATAGGGAAATTGTGTGTGTGTATGTTCCTGGCTCTTCAGAGCAGCTGCTTATTTCACATTGACACGTTACAGAAATAGATAACATAAAGAAGGTTGAAACATTAAAATGCGCAGTAAATTTAAAATAAAATAAATGCTACTAATAAAATGCGTCAAAATTCGTGTTCCCTGATTTTATATTCACACTAATCTTATAATCAGTCACCGACTAATTTTAGTGGCATTTTTGAGACGAGAACTACTGTAGGTACTCGGGAAATAAACAGCACGGGATCTTTGCGAAAATAAAACATTGTTTTTTAGCCTGAACTCTATTGCAGATCGAAATAATAAATTAGTTCTAAACCATAAACAGAGTCTTTGTAATACCTGACCGCTATAAAGACCAAATAATCAGTGGTTCCCGTCCAAATATGCTTACATTGTTTAAACTTGCTGTTACGTTTTCTTTAGCTGTTTAAGACTCTGGATGAATGCTAATGAATTAAAGTTTACATCAAATATTTCAGTCTACAACTAGTGGATCGCACCCCAATGAGAATTCCCTGCATTTCAAGTCATTGTTTTAATACGTTAAATTGGTGTTACTGTAAGTAAGTTTATATTAATGCCACGCATTCATTTATCCAAGCCGGACGAAGGGGGAAATAATATCTTTATTGTAACATAGATTGAGAGTAGCACAACGTGTAGTTTTTGCAAAAAGCTAAAAATTAAATTTTTATATTTGTTATAATTATGTAATAATTATTATTATTATTATTCATATTATTATCATTATCATTGCTGAGGTCGTTTTTGAGTATTAAATGATAATAGTTTATTTTTTGCACAACAACTCTCTAAAAAAACGATTTCGCTCAGTCTACTATCCAACTGATATCCAGATTCGATTCTGTAAAACAGTTTTCCTGCGCAGTTATACCGAGGAAGTCCTAGGGCGTCGGGACGATGCGCACTGGTAAGCAATACATTACTGAACTTACGCGGAGTTACTTCAGAACTTACTCAGGTTATTTCAGCGTCGTTAACTTTACCTGAGAGCCTCTCGTCCTCCCGAGTTCATTTTCCTCAGTACCGCGCGTATCAGCCGAGTGGATGTAAATTTGGACGAGACGCTGCCTATATCCAATAATATCAAACGGAAAGGGGCTTAATCATTTACTTGGCCTCTTAACACGCGCATATGTATTTATTTATTTGTCAGTCAGTGTTCCTGAGTCGTCGCAAGGGCCCTTTGCATGTTTGAGTACGATGGAGCATAATACAAACACGCCTGCAATCACCAGAAGCCTCTTGTGGCTATTAAAAGTCAGTAGTTCAACTCGAGCTTTTTTCAGAAACCGAGTGGTTCTCAAAGTCTGAAGTCCGTATATGCGCCCACATCAAGGGGCCCTTATAAACATCACTCCAACTGTCAATATTTCATCCTTTGCTGTGTTCCTTGGCGTTCTCGCGAGCCTCGCCACGGCGAAATAAACAGCATCGCGCTGCAAATGAACTGTGGACGAATTAAATTTACGCACAGGTGTTACTGCATGCTTAAATGTTTTCGGGGTTGGGGGAAGGCATGGCTAGTTGAAGACCGCGTAATAGAAATTGTGCGTGGGTGCACAGATGATAGCGCTGCTTTGTATTGTTGCCCTGGCTGCTGATGCCCCGCCTCTGATGGAAGCCTTAAACCTGGCACCAAGCTAAAACAAACGAAAGTCAGCTTCGAGCTCCCACTCAAACCAATTAAGGCGGACTCCAGTGCACACTCATACGTTTCCATCCTGCTGCAGCGACGGTGAAACAACAGGAACAGAGGAACTGGCCAAAAAAAAGAAGGAAAGATTGCCTTGCCTTCTAATTTCTCCCTTTCCAACACAGAACAATGTCGATGAGCCCTAAGCATACGACTCCTTTTTCTGTATCCGATATCTTAAGTCCTCTTGAAGAGAGCTACAAAAAAGTGAGTATGGAGGGGAACAACTTGGGGGCTCCTCTTGCCTCGTACAGACAACCCCAAGTCACGCAAGCGGCGATGCAGCAGCACCACATGGGCCACAATGGAACAGTACCCGCTGCCTACCACATGACTGCAGCTGGAGTTTCCCAGCTGTCACATACAGCCATGGGGGGCTACTGTAACGGGAATTTGGGGAACATGAGCGACCTGCCGGCCTATCAAGACGGCATGAGAGGCAGCACGACGGCCACCAGCTGGTACGGAACGAATCCCGACCCACGCTTCTCAACAAGTACGTGAGATTGACCCTTTATATCGTATTTGCAAGAACTGTTTGTGAATTTTGAAAGATAGCTATTTTAAAATATGTTAAACATGCCAGTTGTGATTTTATTTTAATGCATGCTGTTCTGTAAAACTCCAAATGTCCAAGTGAACGTGGAGCTTTTGACAGTATTGAGGAGAATTATGTTAAGCCAGCCTCGCGTTAAACGCACAAGAATGTTTTATCTAAACCCAAACAAGCTGCAACAATTAACAGCATCTGTTAACAGATAGACAGTGTTTGTCTAAAACTAAGAATTAAAAAAAGAGAGACGACTGCGTAATTGCGCGCAATGGCAATATTCGCTGATCTTGTTGTAACTCACTGAGCTAAGGAGCGTTTGTATTTTCTGTAGTCTTCATATATGATACTGAACCTGCGCTGTTTGTGTCTGCTGTTGTTGTCAAATTGCAAAGCTAAACAGGACTGTTCTTTTTGCAGTCTCTCGTTTCATGGGCTCCTCGTCTGGCATGAATATGGGCAGTATGAGCACGCTGAGTTCACTGGCGGATGTTGGCAAAGGCATGGGTCCGCTGACCAGCACGCCTCGCAGGAAGAGACGAGTACTCTTCTCCCAGGCGCAGGTGTACGAGCTCGAGCGACGGTTCAAGCAGCAGAAGTACCTCTCCGCGCCGGAAAGGGAACATCTGGCCAGCATGATTCACTTGACTCCGACTCAAGTTAAAATTTGGTTTCAAAACCACCGATATAAAATGAAAAGGCAGGCCAAGGACAAAGTGTCCCAGCAGCAAATGCAACAGGACAATGGCTCCTGTCAGCAGCAGCAACAGTCTCCACGGCGGGTGGCCGTGCCAGTGTTGGTGAAAGACGGAAAGCCATGCCAGGGCAGCAGCCATACACCCAACACTGGCGTACAAAGCCACCACCACCAGGGGGGAAACGTCATGATTATGTCCAATAACAGTTCTTCAATGGGCCAGCATCAAAGCCAGCAGGTAGGCAGCGCCGGCCAGTCCCCAGATCTGGGTCAACATGCTGCAAGCCCCCCATCTCTCCAAACCCAGGTATCCGGCCTGTCGCACCTGAACTCTTCCGGGTCCGAGTATGGAGCTGCCTTACCCTGCTCCGCTCTGCTCTATGGCAGGACGTGGTGACATCGGAACAGACAATAACAAAATGCTGATGCAGATAATCTGTATACCCTGCTCAAAAAAAAAAGACCATGAGAACAGTGGTTGCGCTCTGAAATCATTGTCTCCTTTCTGGAGGGAGACATGACAAGGCTACAAGCAACACAAGGATTGCCAAATGTCAAAGGTATCAAATCTTTTATTTTGAGGATGAGCGCCAAAACACCATTAAGAAGAAGGAATTATTTATATACGCTAGATTTTAAATGGAGACTGATTTAAACACTAAAATCAAATATACTGTCATCCTGTTGGATTTAAAAAAATGTCCCGACAATGAAGACACCTCCCCTCACAGTTAGACTGCTTAATACCTTTCATGATTTCTTCTAGATTTCACTGTAAACGTAGCTTGTATATTTCTGTAAAAGGTTTGGACTGATTCCATAGTTTTTAGCGATATGTATATTGTACAAAGTTTTTATCGATATTAAGGGTCACATGTTTTTCAGTTCCATTGTTATTTGTACGTTTAATTTTCTTGTAACTTATATAGATATTTGACTTAAACGCAGTCATACAATCATATTAATAAATTATGACAATAATAACAATAGCCTAACAATACGTTTGTTTTAAATTTTGGTATAAGAATCAATCACTCGGCGGTGCTAAAAGTGGGACCCGACCAATTTCACTTTTTTTTCTTCAAGAAAACTAGTTTAAAAGTTTTAAGCTTCCACAGAATTAGTCATTAAATTTGTACAAGCTTTCTTAAGAGGCATTAGAAGGTTTTTTTTGAAAATCGACCATTTCTACTGTTTGTATTGGATCTGCCTTCAGTGTGACAGGTCTGTGGAGCTGGTTTTCTGCATCACAGGCCTTCATAGTAAAGTGTTCATTTCTACAAATAGTTATGCAGTTTTCTGTGTGTCGCAACACCCCTGGAGTCAAAAATATAATATTGGTAGGCTACCCTAAATATGTTCATGTCAGTCAATCTGTGCGTCATGTAAAACCCCGAGATCTATTTAGGCGTAACATTAAACACATTTTGTGAATTTTTGCACGAAACCATTATCGAATATTTCATAATGCTTAGCATATATAAATGTTTTATACCAATTTGATTGTAAAATCTAATTCCAACGATCAGTTTTCGATCCCAAACTAATTGTGTTAAACTTATTTAATACGTCGTAGTCTTTTTCTAAGAGAAAAAAAGTACTTTTGGTACAGGTTTATTTTTGGAGCGTGTTCTTTGTCGAAGGAGAATGAGTCAGTGCAGGTGAGGTCTCCACTCCTTGAGAGAAACTCACATCAAACAAACGCTCCTAAAAGCTAACTTATCAATCACATCGCTGTACAAACAGCAGCATTCTCCTAAATAACTTTGCAAGACGAAATAAACACACTTATCAGAACGCCGTCCATCAATACCGTGTTTGTGAAGATCAGAGGTAAAAATCAAATGCCACCGTGTTTACGCATTGATAAAGACCGTAAACATCAGAGGGCGCGGTGAGAGTGAGGTGCCTGCTCGAACGACACAGAGTGCGTGCCGTGTTTTTCTTTGTGCATGTGGGACTTGCTAGTGCCAGGAAAAACAGATGTTGTCCACAGACAGAAATAATTACATTAAATATTATAGAGACGTTTTCATTAAACTTTTTGATCAGTTCAAATTCAAATCAAAATAACTTTAAATAAATAGATCACAAACGGAAAACAAAAAAGCTACAAACTATTTACTACACACAATAATCGGTTGTGGACTCAAATGCCGAGTGTCTTTGACTTTTCCTTTCTTTCTTTCTTTCCTTCCTTTTTACTTATAGCATCCAAATCATTTATCCTTTCATTTTTTGCCCATGACACTCTTTTTGAAAACCATTTGGACTAGTTTTGAATTATGAACTCTTTTATATATATATATATATATATTTTTTTTTTTTTTTTTATTTTTTTATTGATCACAATTGGTAGTCTGCGGCATGCATATTTGGGAAACATAATTATCGTTTATGTGATGGCAAAATATTTTCAATTTTATTGAAATCATAAAATTCAAGATTCGGTTATTTTTTGTTATTTTAATTATTTTAATTACTTTTTTTCAATACTAAACCATTCATATAATTGTTGTTTTATGGTATAATGATACCGTTC
>JAUCMU010000033.1:15332153-15349823 GCA_032275025.1 Enteromius treurensis
ATTTTTTTTCTTTTTCTTTTTTTTTCTAAAATCTTTAGGGCCTGAGATTAACCCCAGTGTTGTGATGGTCATTTCATTGACCAAGTTTCTCTTTGCTTGACAAACCAGAGTTGTAGTACATTGATTGATTTTAATGTATACAGCTCTCCCTTAATTGTGGGGGGAAACTATAGCAGGCCTAAACCGTGCACTAGTTAGCCTGATATTTTATGGGCTGCAGTAGCCTTAATTGAACTATTGATGCAAAGCAAAACTTGTACAACTAGGCCATTAGGCCAAATGCCTGCTATGGCCCCTGTTGCTGTCCTCGCCTGGGGTTTTGTACCTTTTAATCGCAAATAAAACCCTCTGCATGTAGTAAACCTTCAACTGATGAAGGTATTTATGTGAAGCTCTCGCGCCAATAAGCGGGCAGTGGGGCGCGCGTTTTAATGACTCGCTGATTGTAATGGCGCTCTTCTTTTCTGTGAAGGGTCGTTAAATCAACAGATCATTTTGTCGATTATGTCCGAAATTATACTTTCGAAGGCCTACAGATGCTTCTTTTACTTGCACTGATACTCAATTAGATGTAACCTCCACCTGAAACTTTAAGCAATGTCTACAGTGTCTGAAAATACAATACTAGGATATAATAATGTGATATTATAATGACAAAAAGGTTTGAGAATTGTAAATATTCGTATCTTTAAAGGCATGTTAGTCAGTTTATCGTGACAAGATGATATATTTACAAGGAGCGAAAACTGAAAGTGTCACATGACCTTCAGTATTTGGACAGTAACCGTGCGTACTTTGCAAGGCTGGATAAATTGATTAACCACATACATGAAATAAATGTTCATTTTATGGGCAAGTAAGATTTTCTCTTTTATCCGTTGTGCAAATTCAATCATTTTCCACAGCAATCTACCGGCGCCGAAAGAGTCTATTAGGATTTCGGGGATTCGTTTTGTTAGAGCTCCTCTGAAAGACTCCAGATTACATTAACATGTCTGAGACTCGGTGTGTGGTCTTTGTGTGGAGCTTGTAGCTGTTGAAAATGACTTGTTGGAAGCGTGTATGCTCTCATCACTCTCACTCAACACACGTTACACAACTGCGGACTGTCCTCGAGGCTTTGGGTGCAAAGGTCCCAGTCACCTCCCTGCAATTAGACCCCAATCTCAACGCAATCATATTAGAGTTAGGGTTTCTGAGGTTCGTTCCCTGCTTATTCTACTATGTAGTTTGGTGAAAGGGGTTGATATATACCATCTGCATTTATAGCGTTTTTGTATTGAATATTGCAGATAGAGTTCGGACTCTGTGGCATCGACAAAAAATAATCAGGCATTTTTGAAATTTTTCATATATTTCAAATAATAATGTCATCAATGCAATATTAATAATTTTAAGAATTTTAAAGCGTAGAAGGAAACATCAGACAAGTGTCAGATTGAGCAAATACGTCTTTATGCTTGCATTAATAACCAATAGTCATGTCAATTGATTTTACTCAAGCGACTCTATTTTTTTTTACCCACGCTCAATCACTTGAAACATGTCCACACAAAACAAACCTGTCTCAGACACACTTTCGAAAAGTAAGGTTATGCAATGATTTGTTCGCTTTATGTAGTATTATTAGTTGGCATTAAGTCATTTGCTCTGGAGCTGTCCTGGGTGCTGAAGGTTTTTTTCCGCCATAATGACATGTAAACTAGACGTAATCAAAAACAACTTCATTTTCAAACACAAATTACAAAAGTATGATATAAAACCACAAACGTAGTTTTGAAAATAAATGCTTAACTGTATTAGCCAGGCGAGAACGGTCCAAAAGTGACACAACATGATTGTTTTTTAAACACCAAACGCCCTGTTTCAGTATGACTTAACGCACAAAAGCGTAAGACGTGTGGGGAATGAAAAGGCAACTACTGCAAAAGCAGGAAAAGCACTGTAAGACGCTTTATGGACTTTGGCATAAATTATAAAGGCTTGATCATTTACGGCTGGACAGGCAAAAACGTACTGTAATTACTTGAGTCTTTAAAAAGTACAAAATAGCAAGCCTCTTCTTAAAAATGGGCAGACATACTGTACAAAACTCCAACATTTGAACACATACCCATCTTCCTCGTTTAAAACATCTAAAATGGGATTTGTAAAAGTAGAAATTATGATGAACAAGGCTGTCTTTCGCGTACGACTTCCAACACTTATTCTTAGACCAGCTTCATCTGAGTATGTGCGTGACAAATGGCACAATTACACATTAACTGCAATCACCCCCTTTAGTAAATCTTATTGTCAACTAGTAGCAAAAATATATTTAATTGTCCAGCATTTATCTGCTTCTTGAGGCCATTGTGCTGCGCACGCAGACGAGGGTCATTTGCAAGAAGAAATACTTAGCATGCAGCGCGGAACACAAGATGCAGTAATACTTGACCTTTCAGTGTAATTGTGGCACCAGTGAAACGCAGCGCATTCAGCCTTATGTGAATGGAGCCTTTCCCATCCAATGAATAAAAACTGCATTTTCATACCTTCCCATTTCTTTACTGTTTATTATTTTTATTTTGTTTCTACTCAAAGAAAAGGACTTTTGTAATAGCAGCGTCTTTTAGAATCCTACAGTTTAAATGGTTAAATTTACACCGAGTCAACCTCAGAAATGTTCTGAAAAAATACATAATTTCTTGTTATGTGTAGGGAATGTTAATAAATTGATAATGACAGTTTGATCATTTATTATATTTCGATTTTATAGATATTAAATATTTCTGCATTCGAATAAAAACTATTGCTTACAAATAGAACATGAAGCCATATTTTAAGGCAGTTTTGTGTGTGTGTGTGTGTGTGTGTGTGTGTGTGTGTCAGGTACTCTAATATAAACGCTCTTCTTACTTAAGACTTCACGCATTATGCTTAATGGTTAAATCAGATTCAGCCCTGCCTGGTTTGGCCCATCTGTGAGAGTTTGGGGTGCGCGGAGAGAGAAAACCGAATGAGCGCGTAACACGTCTTCCGAAATAAAAAAGCTTCTGTGGATAATGTTTAATATTTCAATGTTCTGCAATTTCGGAGTGGCTCGTGCTGCAGCACGCGGGTCATGACTCAATAATGAAATTCTGAGCAGACAAGAGGCGCTCCAGCGCAGTCTTGTACTGTACCAGCGGGAGTCCTTTGGTGATCAACGAGCCATCACTAACCGTGTTAACACTTCCTCCCCCGCTAAATAACATGTAATCACCTCACCCCACTGCTATTTTGATCAACTTTTTGTCACTTAAACACTATCTGATTGCTTTAGCGTGGTACAACAAAAACTATTAAAACAGCATCAATATTTAACATAGCGGATATAAACCTGCAGTAATCGCCAGCCATCATTTTTAGGACCCAGCAATCGATCTGCATAATGTAAATAAAATAACAGCAGTGAGAGAATGGAGAAATTCAGTATTTATATAGGCTATATCAACATTAACATAAAACGATAATGCAGGTGAATTCCATGCAATGATGTTTCGTAAAAAAATGTCATGTTTTATCTGATTTTAACCGCTTGAAAATATTGTGCGGCGTTAGACCATGTCCATAAGCAAACCTCACTTTTAAGGGAGAAATTTTTTATTTTTGGCTGAATTAACCCTTGAAGGGTCACTCTTTGCAGTATTTGTGGTGCAAGGGCCTATTTATCTAACGTCACATATTAATAAAACTAAATAAGAAGCGTTCTTACTAAACTCTATTTTCTAAAAAGTAAGCAATAATTGACAGGCTACATCTGGAATGCTGGCTATAATAAATGAGTAAAACAATCCAATTTCTATAGCCTATCGTTTTTATGAACCGTTTCGCTTTCGTCCCATTGCGTCTGGTCAAACAATGTGTAAAAACGACTCGAACATGTGTTTCTGGAGAATGTCAAAACGCATGCAGCTGTAACGGTGCGCAAAATATTACCGTTACTTCATAGTTCATCCTTAATAAGACTTTATTAGACCACTGCATGCTGTAACGCAGGCCTAAATACGACCGAGCTTGGAGTTTGAGGAACATAATGAGTACACTCCAAAAGAGTGAAGAATCGGCCTGTACGGGAGTGCAGTGGCTTAAACGTTAGGACCTGTTGAGATGATGGTTTTTTTCTGTAGAACCGGAAGGAGGGATGCTATTTGCCCCTTTATAAAATATGTCATTAGGAAGAATTCATGTCACACAAAGGGACTGCAGTCAAAAATTGCCCCACCACTGTTCAGTAATTATATAGTTTGCCCAGGCTGCGGGCTGTCATGCTTCGAGGCAGGTGGCAAGTCCATCATGCAAATGGCTTGGCGGTGCCGCCATAATTAGCCAGCGCGAGTCGCCCAAATTAACAATTAGCTAACATGCAATTCTCTCTGTGAGCGCAGCGGCTCGCCGTTGTGTGACCATTGTATTACGCAGCCAATTGCACGTATGGTGTATCATTTATCATTTCTATGCTCAATTTACAATTCTATGGCAAAGAAAATCAGGGTAAACGTCTGTGGCGATTAGAATTTCTGTGACTGGTTGTTCGGTTTCCGGGGAAAGCTATATATGCACAATACAAATCACATACATTCAGGCCTATTTTACCAGTCTCAAAGACGCACCGACACTCCCCCAAGTCAACTTGCTTTTGTAATTTCAGGGAATTTTTCTTTGCCGCTCGTTATATTGTATTCTCTATAAAGCATTGGAACGATTTGAAAAGGATGCAAATAGGTTGCATACAGCGAAAATGATTTATTAAGGCTACTATTGCTTTTATATACTATTTGGAATATTGCTATAGCCGACATTTTTTGTCGTAATGGTTCGTTTAAAAATTGCACATCCCCAAAGTAGAACCATTTATTTTTTATTTTTTTTATTTTTGTGTGGTGTGCGGCCACCTACAATTGTTGACTTTGCCCACCTGGGTCACCCCATAAAACAAAACGCAGGTGTCTCTGAATTCGGATTTGTTTCAACTTCAGTTTTAGTGTGAACTCTGTATCACCAACCGAGTCCAAGCAAACGCTTCAGGTTCTTGGTTAAAATGGAGGACGGGCCCATGCTGTGCAGCAGTTAAAAGTAATCCAGACCTAAGAGGTGCTGCTTTTTTAACCCCTCCAGTGATCTCCTTGCACCCGGCAGACTAAACGCCTCCCCAGCAGATAGCCCCAAACACAGCCCACCCACTTACTCATTATTCCGGGCTGCCCTCCGACATGACACGGGAACAAAGTAGGCGTTAAGCCACATTAGAGCCGGGATGGGAGTCATCAGTAACCCGTTATCAGTTAATGAAGGGAAACACATGCGGGGCGATACACAGTAGCCGATCAATAGCGCGCTCGGACAATGAGCGACTGCTCACAAAAAAGGAGAAATGCAAATCAATTAGAAACCTTGTTTGCTCCGGGTCCGCTCAGTCTATTCCCAGCAATTACATGTTCATTAAAGCTAATTTAACCGGGATGCTGCCGCAGGGACAACAACAGTTGTTTGTTGCTCCATCATTTTCAAAGGCAGAGAATGACAGCATAATGCATTATAGCTTAATAGCGACCGTCTACGGGGAGATTTCCAATTATGTGGCTTATTAATTTTAGAAGATTTTAGGCCAACCCCAAAAAAGCGACCTTCAAAACAGGCTATTTTTTTCAAATGCGTGTCAAAGATAGCTCAAGAATAGTCTTGGTCGTTTTATACGTAAATTTTTCTTGACAAAAGCTCTGATGAAAATGCGTATAAATAGTACGCCAAATAAAAACTTGCGGTTTTGATATGCAAAAAATGCATGCAACCTTTTTGTGTTTGATGTGCATATAATAAGCAGATTTCGCGTGCATATGATACGAAGTTTTTTAGCGTGCATGTGATATGCAGTTTTTGTTTAGGCTACGCGTCTACGTAGTCAGAGTTTTTGCGTGTCTATACCACGAGTTTTCGTTTTCAATTGGCGTGCTATTTAAACTCACATTCATGAGATCGGGTTACGCATTCAAATGCAAAAAGAAAGGTAATCAATTTTGCATGTCTCCTTTAATAAACACCTGATTTATATCACCATCCTGTTAGTGACACCTGAAATAAGCATCAGATTAAGGGAGGCATTCAAAATGCGCCATGGTTTAAACCTTCTGCTCTATGTCATCAACCTTGATTGAGGATGACATTGCTTTTTTATTTCTGCATCACCCTGCTGGCATGGTACCCATGGCACCAAACCACAGCTTAAATATGTATCCAAAACAAGGAATGGAAAGGGCTCCCTGACTCGGCTAATGAAGTTCCTCTGCCCGCTAAGACAACAAACACTTCAGACACCTTCAGATACACCAGTTTGGCAGTGAACACGTGTAAGTTTGAATCAGCTCTTTCATATTATAAGAAGATCTTTGCCAAATCGACTGCCGATTGAGAGCCATTTTGAGTAAGCATACTTGACACGAGCTATGTATAGTGACACGCTGAAGTTTATCTGATGAATGGTAAATGAAAGGGGTTAAAGCTAAAATCATCCACATGATTGCACGGCTGTTCTTTCCAGGAAAAAAAAAGTCTGCATGGGGTGGATTCATGGTGGCAACAAAATGCATTTATGAATTAGAATGACTTCAATCAGACTGGAATAGAAAAGAGCATAGATATCATAGATGTGAAGGCTTTTGTTCATAAGTATGTTAAGTATTGGAGATATTTCCATTTATTTCAGATGATACAGGATATTCAGTCAATAGAACATCAGATAAGATGGACATTTGTAACAACTTTTCATTAATTGAGTAGTTTTTGTAGTATATCCCAGCCCCAGTCTGACGTTAAAAGATCTGCCATCACCTGTTCAAAACCTTTATCACTTTATTTCTTCTTCAGAACACAATTAATACATATTGAAGATATATTGTTTTGTGCACACAGTGAAAGTCACTGGAGTCCAAACAACAGTTTTGATTTTCATTACATAAAAGAAAAAGACTTGAACAACAAGAGAATGTGTGTGAATGAAGAATATTTAGATGATCCCTTCAACTCAGTCTAATTGGTCTAATATGCACATTATCTTCTGAAGACTGCAGCTTTTACGCAATAATGTAATCTTTTAGTTGCAATTTCATACACTTGCTCGTGGGGTCTTTTAAAATTTTCTCATAAAAGAGATTTATTTCATGAGAACAAAATCATCGACACTTGCTGTGAAAAGCTCCGTAAGGCTGCAGTCTGTCTAATAAAGCACATTATGATATGTAATAAAGCCCAACTTCATTTGCTACTTCATTTATGTTGTTTCAGTGTGATTCGCTCGCCGGTTATGTTGACGTTGCTCTTTTTGTGCACAATGAACGGTCACCTGGGGCAACATGTAACTTAATATTTTTAAGTTCCTCATTAACATCTCATTCACAGCCTCGTGTTTGCCATCTTGTAATTCCATATACAGTATTACGGAGGTAGTGTGCAAAGACTTTTTTGCCACGTGATCACGCAGACCCCTGCCCCCGTTTTCGAGTTTTTGCCCCCACCCCTCCCGATTCCAGTTAGCTTCCTAGTGCAGGACCGTGGCATGCTGTGTTTTGGCAGAAAATCAATAAAGGGGAAAATCTGCTCTAATCATCCGCACATTTACCATCACAATCAACAATCAAAGCCAAGACCTGAGTCTTTATTTGTAGGCCTGAGCTGCCCAATTTTCCCACTGTGAAAGGCAGGCTAAATTAGAACCCTTGGTTCCTGTTAGCAGCTCTTAATGGCTCTGATTTGTGAACTGCTAAATGAGGTTATGTAAATTGATCCTGAGTGCAGGCAGGGGCCCCCAGGTGACAGGTGCAGCTTCCTGTGAGCGCGGGCAGAGGGGGAGTTATGAGACAAGGAGGGAGAAAACTTAGCAAGGCTGCAGGAGCAAATCCCCATCAATAAAAGACACAACCGTATTAGATGGATTTTCAATTAAACTCTTAAAAAGTACAGTTGACTTTCATTAGTGATGAAATAATTGTAATGTTTGCTAATTGTCTGTGTGTTGACTTCAAGACGATGCAGCTAAGATGCTTCTACTAAATCGACTCATTACACGAGAGGAAAATTACATTAAACGATTGTTTTTCTTTCATCCTTCTTTTTGTTTCTTTGTTGTGTTTGGTTGATCAGTTGGTGTTTCTCTTCAACACTTGTTTAGTCATGGTTCAATTCTTGCTACAAACCAACTACAACTTTTTCCTCAATAAATACTAATACACTCTTTATTAATAGTGAAGTTTAGGTATTATGTAGCATAATGGATATAGAATATGTCATGCAGATTATGTGCTTTATAAGCACTAATAAACAGCCAATGTGTTAATAAAAGGCATGCTAATAAACATCTAGTTAATAGAATTAGTCCCTACACCAGGGGAGTTTGAGCTAAACTTTGCAGGACAGTCAATCGCCAGGAGCAGGGTTGGGCACCCCTGCCCCACAGTCTCAAAAATAAAGGTACAACAGCTATCACTGGTACAAAAGGTACACTTTTGTACATATCAAAGGTAATCGTTACATATCAAATATGTCCAGATCAACCCAATAATATTTAGCCAATTCATCTCTTACTTGGTGGGCTAAGCCCACATTTTTTAGCAGATTTTTTTTATTTTTTATATATAATTGTCAGTTTTAATGCGAGTCAACTTTCAGGAAACTGGATAATGCGTAATTTACATTTTCATTTCTATAAGTCTTTCATACAGCTCCAAAACTAGAGCATGATGCAAAACCAAGGTCATTAATCCCATTCCATTCCCAGATAAAGAAAGAGCTGTTAAATATATAACCTGAATTCAATGTAAAGTCAGTTTGTATAAAAGCATGCATTTTAAATGTTTAAAATGCTGCATTTCACAATGTTGCCTTCTTGTGTCATTTCGGAATCACCATGATTTAAAGAGAAAATATCAATACCTTGTGCAGAAAGTATACACAGAACAGGCTGCTTAATAGAAACAATAGCACTGTATGTCAGAAATATGTTGTGAATGCATTCTTACAAATTCGGATGTGGTGTACCTAATCCACCTTAAGGTTGCTTTGAAGAAATGAAAAATAGCTTACAGGGCTGCTTCCTTTCTATAAAGTAATATATATATATAGATATAGATGAAAGCACCTGAGGTCACTGTTACAAATTAGGTAGGCTATGCCTTAGATATTTCTAAATTGAATGGTCCTCTTCCTCTCTCTTTCAGGTTCTTTCAGACTCCCCATTGACCTTGTTTTTTTTTTTTTTCATATGCTCCTTTACACTCTAGTGTAAAACAGAGAGAAAGAAAGAGAGTGATACAAAGGCAAAATCATTTTTACTAAGAGACTATGCAGCTGAACAGGATATAGGTGAAACAATTATGTTAGATCTGCTCTTGCACATTCTGCTCACAGTTGCTGGGTAAAACAAAACTGTGTCCTGTACTGAAAACTGATGACTGTACCTTCTCCCCTAAAAGACATAAAGAATCATGCTTGGATGATTTTCTAAAGCTTCATGTGCTTGTTGGGTCTCTCAGCATCAGAAACTTTCCATGTTTTGGGGGGAGGTTTTTCCCGATGTAAATGAGACTCAGAGGGCCGCTTATCTCATTGAATACACCGACAAAATCATTCAGATATTCAGAGTGTATAAGAATTGTTTGTAGTATGCTTGTAAAGTGCTTGCTGTTATTTGAATGTCAACAAGGTCATTTTTTTGAGTGCCTTGAGAGCAATGCAAACAGTGTTGTTGACAGTGTAAAGTATATTAAGTGAATGTTTTGGATCATGATCCATAAAGGGTTATTAAAAACAAAGGATATGGAAGAAAAAAAGCAACCTTCTGATAATCAAATGTTTGCTGGCAGCTGAAAAATTTGTTTATATAATATATACAACATATTACGTTAGCTTTATTATATTGTTTTATTATGCATATTACATAACACATTTTTAAAGGAGGTGCTAAAGTGTTTAAAAGACAGTGTTATAAAACAAACAGATACATTTTTTAAATAAATGCTGCTAATGTTTCCATTTCCATTCCATTATCGTTTCCACAAAAATTTTAAGCAGCAGTTGTTGTTTTCAACATTAATAGTAAATGTTACATGAGCAGCAAATCAGCATATCATGATTTCTGAAGGACCATGTGACACTGAAGACTGGAGTAATGATGCTGAAAATTCAGTTCTGTATTTACAGGAAATGAGAATAGAAAATCAGTTTCAATTGCAATCACATTAAAATATTTCCATTATATTTCCAAATAAATACAGACTTGTTGAGCATAATATACCTATTTAAAAACATAAAGAAAAATCTTAATTGCAAACTCCAGTTGTGTGTGTGTGTGTGTGTGTGTGTGTTATATGTCTATCTCACCACCACTTCCACCAAAATATGTTGAATCATATTTACAGTAGAAAGCTATTCCTAAAATGTAATAAACTGAAAACCTGGTTTATCCAAGTAGCCAACCCGAGGCACCTCTCTTCATGTGTCCTGCTGCGTGGGAATATGCTCAAACAGCCCAGAGTGTAAGAGGATGTCAAGTGTTACAGTTCTCTTCCAACTGGAGGAATTAAAGAGCGCCACAGAAAGGACTGGAGCTGAAAGGTTTGTCTCCAAAACCCTTCCTAAAATGATTAACCCTTCCAGAAGACATTACAGGGTTCAGCACCGAGCACTTGTGCTTTGTCATTGATGGTAATTGTTCTTTTTCTCAGTTGTTGCGTTCATCAGTCTCCTCATTATATGGAAAAAAAAGAAGAAAAAATGTATGAATAGACGAGGGAGATTTTCCCACACTTTCTCGGGACAGAAAAGAGCGCCATTGTGAGCAGCTTCCCATCCCTATTGCCCTTACACTATTGTTTGACGGTCAGTATTGCTATAAACGGGCAGCCTGCCTTTCAAAACTCTCCCTGGAAGAAAAACTTTAGAGTGGTGAGCACAATCTGACAAATATCCCCTAAAGAGTGAAACGTCTGACGCTGAATATGATGGATACCGAACCAATGTCAAAACCCTTCAGTTTGTCTTAAAGGTCACATTTTTTGGGCCACAGTATACGAGCTCAACTGAGTTGACACTGGTTTGATTGACAGGGGAAGTAATTAACAAGAAGAGTGACGTTCTTATGACTCCAAACAAACCAATCCTTGACTACATTAAACACTATAGAAAAAGTAGGCCTATACTTTGAGGGACAGCCAGAAAACTGCTGTCTCAATGAATGCTGTCTTATGTCACATAATATGTATAATATTTGGCACAGAAATGGTTATAAAACGTTGTTTATACTCTACTTTATTATAAAGTGTATTGAGTAAAATAATAACATGCACTCATAAAATTAGGACTAAATTAGTGTTATCATTAAAAGTAAATGAAACATGTAACAAGGTCACAGTAAAATAAAGTATCATATCATTATTATAGCTTCATAGCCTTCAGTACATGTATAAAAACATAATAAAAGGGTACTAAGTATAGACATATAGTACTTCAAGATAAAAATAAAAAAAAATTATACAAATACCATGGGGCTATCATTTCACATCCCAAAAATTTTTACATTTTACATTTTTTATTCTTGCTTTTTTTTAAATGGAAATGTGGCATAATAAAAACGCAACTCAATATATATACTGGACATAATAATAAATGTTAAATATATATTTTCAAACTTTTAAAATGCAAGTAAGCCTTAAGCAGATTTTTTTATTGAATACTTGCTAAAAAATACATATGTAACATAGCACATACTAAGGCAAAGATCCAGGGGTTCAAGGATGGCCAAACAATGCATAGCGATTACAGAAAACAGCATCTAACAAACTCATCTTTCCTCATTACATAAATAATCAAATACAAATTATACAAAAACATCAAAAAATGAGCATACATTAAAAGTTTTGATTGCCGCCTAGTTATAGGAGGTAGATAAAGATTTAATATAAATTGTAATATCTTCTTGAAAATCCTTAAGCAGATTTTGGAACCACGATCCTAAAGGAAGTGACGTCATGTTAAACAGGAGCGCGTTAGTCCAATCAGCGCTGCCGTCTGAAGCGGAAGTATGATGGCGGCGAACGGAGACAGACGCGACGCGTGTGCTGGAAGTAAACAGGAGCAACGCAGCAGCCAGATTTCTCACCATGGAGCGCACCGGGATGTATTCAGAGACTGCATTGGCTCTATTATCCAGTCCTTCGCGGAGTTTGGCGCAAAGGTTTGTATAGATAAGATGCACGCGCTTTAAAACAGGGCTGGGAACACCGGGATAGTATCACAATCTCACATAACCGTTATTGCAGTGGATCGTTTGAGTATTGTTAAGACCTGTAGATTTAAAAAGTAACAAGGTCACCCATGTCCTGATTTATTAATAGTAGGAAACAACATGCAATAAAAGGGAATGCATGTGTTTATTCTCATATTGCTGCTGAATTAATCATCACCAGCCTGAGACTGTTTGATGATCTAAGCTGGTGTAGTCGATGTTGCTTGTCTATGCTGGGTTTTACTTCCTGTCTGACCAACTGACACCTGCCCCAAATCCCTGTCGTTAACACTAAGTAAACAAACCACCATCAATAAGTCCCCCAGACTGGTTTAGTCATCTGTTTTTTTAGTAGAGATGCTCGTCGACAGAAAACATCAATAAAACATGTTCTCTTGTTTTCCAGTTAAAAGTGGGTGATAAAGTGTTGAGCATCAGTGCCAATGTAAACAATGCAAACATCTCTGAACTGCGGCCATCTCACGTGTATGCCGGCTTACAACAGCACATCTCCAAATTACAGGTAAAAGTAGTTTTATCATGTGTGTTTCCTAATTAAAATAACTTAATAATGCTTGATTCTGAGTGGTTTACAATTACAGCATCCTGTTACTCTGTAATGACAGACCATGCACTTTTCCATTTAATCTTTTTTTTATTTTATAGTTGTTGTTTTTTTATGGCTATTTAAAATTAGTTACCGACTGATATTGAGTGACTTTTTTTTTTTTTTTTTTTTTAGAGCAGGGTGGCTGATATAAAACCAATATAAATCCTTTTTAATTTGTTTTATTTCATATTTCATACTTTGAAAAGGATAAATGTGTAGAACAAACATACTTGGATTACAACTACTTGATTCTGTGATCCTTTTACAGCTTTTTGTCACAAATAAAGAAACATTAAAGAAAAAAATATATGTGATATGTTTTTGTTTCCACTTCAAAATCATGTTTATGATGTTTTAAAGTGTTAGTTAGCTGTTAATATTTAACCTAGTCAAAATAACCCAACTGCAGTTTGCTTGAGATAAACTGGAATTCTAACAGGGATATCCGTAATTTGGGAAGTTTGTGTGCATTGGGAATAACTCATAGTAAACACTCATTATATGCACAGCACATAGTGAAAATTACATGGACATGACGTTGGGACAAATGGAGTTTTTCACGCAGTCATGCAGGATACAAATGCACACTTAATAAGATCTCAATCAGTATAATACTTTTTAGGTCACACTTTGTTACATGGCCTTATTGTGGTCATATTGTATTGGGAAGCACTTCCACTGCTGCTGAGGTGAAGTTTAGGGACTGGTTTGGTGGTATGGGTAGGGTTAGTTCACCTAAAAAATCTATCACTAATTACTCACCCTCATTTTACTCAACTATTCTTCTGTGATTTACGTCTTCCACCGTTTTACGTATTTGACATAGTCAGCCTTGTTTACATCCAAGGGAATGCTTGCATGTGTACGTAATCTGCAGTTGTTTACACCTAGTGGAAAGCATACACACGCGTTGTGATAGACGTAAGACGTAAGTGCCATTATATAAGTCGACCACTATCCTTAATAAGGCCCATATGTGGATTAATTAATTGCAAAATAAACACAGACACAGCAAACAAAATCTTTCTCTTTCAATACAGAGTTGTGATCACCCTGTCAGGGCATAATTTGAGATGATGATCAGCGGTTTGTGCATTATCCCATATTTGTTTGCCTAAGCCATCATTTGTCGTTATAGATACCTACTGAAACTGAACTATCTGTTATCACTTTATAATTAATTTTGTATTTTTGTTTGTAATTCCAGTTAGTTTCTGAAAATCTGAAGCAAATGGTAGAGTCTGAAGACCACTCCAAGCCGGGCAGCAGTGAAAGCAAAGAAACGGCAGACACATCTGAACAGATGGTGGTTGACGCAGAGCATCCCACATCTGACCACAGCCTTGTCCATGAGGACCGTAACAAGACTCAAGGCGATTATAACGTGCAGATAAAGGCTGCTAAATCAGAGGTAAAGGCATACCACTTCACAAGTGATAGAAATATATATATACGGTCATTTTTATGTTTATAATTTTTAGATAAAATAATAAGCATTATATTTTCTTTTTTAACCTCGTTTAAAGGTTAAGTGAGCATAATGACAATTTTTTTTATATATATATATAAAGCATGTCATGTTTTCATGCTACCAATGACAAAGGCGTTACATTATATATTTTTTATCCTATTTAGTTGAACAGTTAGGCTATTATTGGTTTTATTTGCATTGTTGGACCAAATATTCCCTTTTTGCTGCTATTAAAGCAATCTCCTTTCCCAAATGCAATTAAAGTTCAATGTTTGACAGTGAGTGTTCATCATTTGCATGTAATCTGCCCCAGTTGGTCAGTCATAGGCAGTGTGAATTGCTATCTACGGACAGATAGTTGAGAATGAATGGAAGGCTCCTTCACCGCCTGCTTTCCTTCAGAGAGAAACAAATAGCCACCCACTTTGAGAGTCCTGAGAGAGGTCCTGGTCCTTGCAACGTTATGAAGTGGATGTTCATTACATGCTGAAATTGCATGTGGGCGAAGGACAAGGAGGCCCTCGTTTTTATTGCTTATTTATTTACAGTCACTGTAATAAAAGGCCCAAGCAAATCACAACTATCTGAAATGGTTGCGTGTGAGAAATATTTTGATTTTTGGAATAATTGTGTCTGCTGCGGTCACTTGTTAGTCATGCAGCCCGTACGGCCCGGTGTTCCTCATTATAACTAAACAGCAAAAAAGTAGACAGTGGATTGATTTTTTTTCTTTCTTCAATAGCTCATCAGTCTGACTCTCATTGCTCTCTCTCTCTTGCTCATTTTCTTTAGATTGAACGTAGGATATCTGCATTTATAGAGCGCAAACAGCTGGAGATCAATGAAAACAATGTGAGGGAGTTTTGCAACGTGATCGACTGCAATCAGGGTGAGAATGGGAGGGCACTGGCGGCATGGGGGTGGTCAGATGGGTTACTGCACAATTGCCAATGTTTGTAAGAGTGCTGATTGCCACGGGTGTGAGGTCAAAACAGACTTCACCCTGCAGACCAGGTGTTAAAAGCTTTATTTCATTTGCAGGGTGTTTACTGTTGCATATTAGTTGCAGTGATTAATTGATTATTAATTGATCAATCTGCTAATTAACAATAACTTTTTCCTCTGTGTTGTCCAGAGGACAGCTGTGCAAGAACCGATGCAGTATTTACACCATATCCTGGTTTCAAGAGTCATGTCAAAGGTTAGGCTCTTGTTCTTGTTGTATGGAACCTCGAATCATAGATATAAGAAAGTATATGTCACATGACTCTATGAAATGTTTAAAATAAAAGTTATAATGTTATAAAGTTATAATTTTGCTGACAGTAAAATAAGTATTTTAAGTATTTTAATTTCCCTACTGAAAAGCAAAAATAATACACCTAATTCATTTTTATTCATTTTGTAATGCAATTGTTTTAATATATGGCTATTACTGTCATTGTTTTTACTATCATAATATTGTAATGGCTGATGAAAATTTAGCACTGTGTCGGAAATTAATTGGATATAAGATATGTATAAAATATAAGTATATTAAAGGAGGAAACCAATATTAGAAATTGCATTAGTATTTCACAATATGTGCTGTTTTTGTATATTGTGGCTCAAATAAATGCAGCCTTGATGAGTATAAGAGACTCCATTAAAAACATTACAGAAATTTTGTATTTGAAGTTATTTATATGTACACTGTACTTGCCCTCACATTCTAGACTAATAATAACAGAATGATTTGTGGAGCATTAATCGGTGTTTGTTTGCTATTGCAGTGACGCGTGTTATAAATACTTACGGACCTCAGACCCGAGGGACACATGCTGAGCTGACAGACCAGCAGCAGGGGTCCATCAGCAGAGACTGTGGAAACCATGCCGTGGAGGAGAGGCTCCAAAACATGGAATCTCACCTTAAACTTCCACCCGGTACATGAGAGCAGTGCAAAGTTAAATGTCCTAATGTTTCACATGTTCAGAGGCGTATTTGTTTTTAGTGTATGCTGACAGAAGAACATTCTGCTGTAACTGTATCTGTAGCAGGTCCAGTTCCTCAAAGCGTTTATCAGCGGCTAAAGAAACTTGAAGATCGAATTCTGGAGCTTGAGGGTCTTTCCCCAGAGTACTTCCACTCCACGGTAAGTGGTAGGAAAAGGGCGAGAGAGAATGTGTGTGTGTCCTTGTTTGTTGGAGGAGTGGATGATCAGATATTGAATTAGTTTGTTCATCTTAGCGGTGTCATTCCACAAGTCCCACGCTCTTTGAACATCCACAGTATCTTATGAACACTGAGAAACACACATTGAATGACTTTGATAGGGAGTTCTTGTTGTTGGGTTTTTTTTCTTCTTCTTCTTTTTTAAGTGAATCACAACTTTAATAAATATATATTTAGCCTTACACAGTGTTTATGTATTCAAAAAATTCAAATAGTACAAAAAGTAGTTAAAAATAATGTAGCCACTTCTTTGAGGCTGTTGCTATTCTGCTTAAAACGACAGTTTATTCAATAGATTAAATCTGTCCTGCAAAGTGATATTCATTCAAATTTATATCGGCATGTTGAGATACAAGTAACAGTGAATGAAATTTAATGAAATGTAATTGCACAGCTTGACAGTTGCACCTGACTTTCATTACCTTAACCATTAATGCGGCAAATGTGAGTCAGTTACAATGTAATACAGGCTTTGCACTGACCCTCATGTCATATAAAAGAGGTGTTTCTTAAAGGCACATGGGGGGTTGCATCATACAGTACCATTCAAAAGGCCTTTCTATTTATTTATTTATTTTTCATTAAAATGAAATACTTAAATACTTTTATTCGTGGAGGACAAATTAAGTTAATCAAAAATGACAGTAAAGACTCCTTTCAATTAAAGTCTATTCAATGAACTTGTTTATGAAAGTGCAATATAAACAGCACAAATGTTTCTGAGCAGAAAATCAACATGTCAGAATGATTTCTGAAGGATTAGTTGACACCCAATACTGGAGTAATAATGCTGAAAAGTCAGCTTTGCATCACAGGAATAAATTACATATTTTTAGGGGTGTAACGGTTCACAAAATCACGGTTCAGTTCGATACGATACAGTAGTGTCACGGTTCGGTATGTTTTCGATACGAAAAAATACAATAAAAAAAGAGAATTTTTTTAGATTTTTTTCACATTTTTATTCATTAAAACTAACATAATAAGACCTTGTTTTTCCCCCCTTTTCTTTACTTTGAACAACAATGGAGCTATACTTCACATAACTTCTGGGGTTTCTTCTTAGCAGCAAATAAAGAA
>JAUCMU010000033.1:15349923-15360016 GCA_032275025.1 Enteromius treurensis
AATGTGTGTGTTTCTGGTTCTCGTCTGTTTGGGGGTGGGAGGAGCAGACGCGGGTTCCCTGTCCCGTCGTTTGCGCTCCCTTGTTGAGCATAGCACTGAAAACATTATATTTTACAGTTTATTCTCTTTTTTTTTTTTTTTCTGAATCGTTCGGTTCATATGCGTACCGAACCGAAAAGCCTCGTACCGAACTGTTCAATTCGATACGACGTATCGCTACACCCCTAATATATATATATATATATTAAAATAGAACATTTTTAAATTGGAATATTATAATATGCTTCTTTTTTTAATCTGAGAAAGTATTCAGACCCCCTTCTCTTTTTTTTTTTTACTTTGTTATGTTGCAGCCTGATACTGCCATTGCTTAAATTTCTTTTTCTCATTAATCATTCTACACTTTGTACCTTCATATGACAATGTAAAAACAGAACTTGGTAAAGGACTTAAATGTGTTAAAATAAAAGAAAAAATGGAAATACCATCATATGTGACATCATTAATTAAGATTTATACATGCTGAATAAATGAGCTTCCCACTGAGTTATGATTTGGAAGGATGAGGCAATATTTGACCGAGATACATCTATGAAAATCTGGAATCTGAGGGTACAGAAAAATCTAAATGCTGAGATCTTATCAATGCATCTTACTAATCAAAAATTAGGTTTTAATATATTTTCAGACTAAATATCTTTATTTATATCTATATTCTTTATTTACTATCCTAAGGATTTTGGGGGGAAAAAATCTTCAATTTTGACCCATACAAGGTATTTTTGGCTATTGCTACAAATATACCCCAGCGACTGGTCCAGGGTCACATATTTAAATAAGTATTTAGTACTTTGTTTGGTTGCAGTGCTTATTTCACATTTGTAAAAACATTTCAAAACCTTTTTGTTTATGCTATATTATTAAATACTGCCTTGATGAGCATATCAGCTTTTAAGACACTTAAACTTTTGAAAGCTAGTCTACAGCAAGAGCAACAATTAATCGCTAGCAATGACAACCTCTTACGGTGTTGGACTGAGCTTGACCACTGGCTTCTGTTTGTTTTTACACTGTACCGCACACGTGCTTGTTACGCTGAAGACTTCTCACTTATGTGTTTCCTCCTGCGCTCACGACAGTCGGCCGGAGAGTTCTTCAAAACCATTAAAAGCTGATATGAGTGATATTTTTTTCACTCACTTCAGAATTTGTTATCCCTGTCAGATTGTAGCCCATCAAAGTTAGCTGAGTAAGTGCTCTTGAACCGTTTCTACGCCTCCTCACACCAGCTTCACTTAGTTCAGTGCTGGGCTGAAAGCTAGCTGATTTCCATGTCATTTACAATGTGTGTGTTGCCTGTAAAGTGGGGCATTGAGTGCCGTCAAATATGCTGATCTTCTTAGTTGTGGCGCAGCTTTCAGCAAGTCGAATGAATTAATTGAACTCTGCTGACCAGGGTGAGCAGATATCATGCATCTGCCAAGTGGGTCCATATGCACACAGAAAAGTGATTAAAATGAAGATAAATTATGGGTAATATATAAAAAGAGATTGACAGAATAAATGAAAGGGCCACTGGGTGACAAAAAAAATCCCGATGGCCCCACTTAATACTGTTAATCAGTGTAAGTCTATGGCGGCTCGGCTCTGTTGGCAGTGATTGAGTGAAGCTGAAGGACATCTCTGTCTCTGTTTCATACTCTAATCATGTGCCGTTTCTGTCCACTTACAGTTGTCCTTGGTTCAATTTATTGTTTTGGCTGCCATTACGTTCCCCTCCCCTTTTTGTCTGTGTATGTAAGAGATTTTTTTTTGTTTAGGCTGATATTGAGCTAAATGCTTTGCCATTTCAGTTGAATGACGACTGATGTGCATTGTTCGTATAATTCGGCATTCGTTTCATGCTTTTATTTCTTTTTACCTCAGAATTACTCGCACAAACGACCTAAAGCATCGGTGTCGCAGGTAAGTTCCATTACTGATGCATTTGCGTATTCATGAAGGGAAAAATATGAAGGTCCTGCTGTTCAATGAGAGCGTATTAGCTGATGAAATCGTCCTTGTTTTCACAGAGCTACAGTCTCGCCGAGCTGGATGGGAAGATCAGTGCCGTCAAAGCTGCCTTGATGAAGAAATCTAGTGAGTTCCAACCCACAGACGCAGGGGAGTTTTCTTTCTGACGCGTGGACTCTTGCATTCAACGTTTTTTTTTATTATGAGTTAATAATAATAATACTTTTGTCTTGTACAGAAATGTGATTAACATGAATTTCGGAGTAGATTTGTGTGTCGCTGAATGTTTTACATCTGTAAAATATATGTTTTCCATTGTCATGTGTGTTTACTTATGTAAATAAATTCATGCATCTGAATTCCTATGCTCATTTTTTTCAGATTTTCAGCTTTTCTCAGCTTATACACGTACAGTCCAGTAAATTCCGGAAAATAAAATATATGCATGAATGAAAATACTCTACTATAAGTGGTCTGCAAGGTAGTTCTTTGAGGACTTGGGAATTAGCTCCCATGTTGCTTTTTTTCTTTTTTTTAATGCGGAAAGCATTGATGGCATGCATATATGGTTTCTATATGCATATATTTCCTGGAAAAAGTACAGAAATTCAGGCTATTTTGCTTTCTTTTTTAAACGTGCAAGAAATATTTCAAGAATAATTCTTAAGCAGCCATGTCAGCAAGGGGCCCATGAATATGTTAACATGTTAAAACCGATCTATGATTATTACATGTGATTGAGGGTCGAGGTGACTGCTTGAAGAATATGTGATTGCAAACGGCAGGCAGTGTGAGCAGACAGCAGTCGCTGCTGTGAATCACAGTATTTAACTCTAGCCTCTCACTAAATGCAAGATCATCATATATAAGAATTGAAAGTGTCAAATTATATTTTTGTAAAGTTGGAAATTAAAGTGACCAATTTTATGTTTAAAATCAATGCAGTGCTATGTATAATTATTAATTTATATATATATATATATATATTTATTTATTTATTTATTTATTTTTTAAGTATGCATTTGATAATAAAAATTAATGGAATTGTTCAATTAAAAAAATAATCTCACCCTCATGTTTGAGAAACAGTGGAAACCAAGTCAATGATCAACATTTTCTGCAAGAAAGTACAATAAAATTGTAACTCAATTTTGAAAACTGAACAGCAATTATGATTGCATTTACGGTACTGTGATTCTTACTGAAATAAAAACTTTTTAATTATAAAAATTTAAAAATAAAAAAAAAATTTTTTACAGTAAGTTCCTGTAATTAAACTGTAATTATGCAGTCAGCATACCGTGGAATATATTACAGCAACTTTCTTGCCAATTGCTGTCAGTAAGTTACTGTAAATTTCAGAGTAATATTTTTACAGCGTACACATCGAAAAGTCTATATACGGAAAAACAGGAGATTCGCACATAGAAAAGGCATGTGTGGATCATGCTGTACTTTTATTGCACAAGCTGTGTACCTTGGGTTCCCGTTCCTCTCTGCCCAGACCCACATTCACAATCCGACAGCTCCATCATGACAGATCATTAAAACTGGCTGAGTGAAGGCTTGTCAAAACACAGGACTTGTTGGAATTCTCTGTGTGAGGGCTGCGATCGGTTATAACAGTGAAGTGGGAAACAAAAGCTGACTCCTCCAGGTGTTCTACCAGACCTCTTTAATTTTTGCTCCAGCTTTCGGAGCCCCGAAAAAGGCCCGCAATGCACCCTGGGAGGTGTGTACTTGAAGGGTAACAAAGCAAACGGGGGGGAGTTGGCCATTGTTACCCCTCAGCTTTTGTCTCAGGCTTGGACCCTTATGTGGCTTAAGAGAACAAATTGGCCTGACAATAACAAATGGATTATAAAAGTGAATTAAGGCTTTTGTTCTGAAGTCTAGCTCAGTAGTGTCCGTTTGTCCCAGTGGTCATTAAACGGAGAACACAAAGCAGGTGAAGAATAGTCTACATCAGCGACTGTCAGTCTCTGTCCTTTGTTGATTTATTCCACAAATTGGTTCCTCGCTTTTTTTCTTATTTCCTAAATATACAAGACTTTATGTTTTAGTGGTGGAGAATCGATGCATTGCTCCTCAATCACCATAAACGGCAGACAAAACTCATTTTTTGTATGAGTAGAAGCATACCATTTCACCACCCAGAGAAGCCTGTAGAGCAGTCAACGGCTATATTCTCATGATTTTATAAGGGTAGAGGGGGACGTTTTGAGGCCCCCGGAGGATTAACTCCGTTCCCCACCCCCATCCACTCCACTTCACCCAGCCATTCTGTCTGTAGCAAAAGGTACTTCCGTCCCGATTCGTTTACTGGTTTCTCTCTGTCACACGCTTTCTCGCTCTTTCGCTAGCTTTTACTATCTCTTCTGTTCTGCCTCTATGTGATTAAGACTTTTTGCAAGTCTCAAGAAAAGCCAGTTAGGATTTTCTCTTTTTCTTTGGCTCTCCTACATTGTGCGAGGGAGAGACACGGACTCATAACCATTCATAACTCCCAAACTCTTAATGGGCTTCAACCCTCCAAAAAGAAGGAAAGAAAGCTCCCCCCACCCCTTCCTCTCTCCTGTGACTAGTCAGCTTCAGTCTTTCTTCCCCCCATGGCTCTGTGTCAAAAAAGACTGTTGCTCGTTTGTGCAGGGAACAATGACGAACAAGGCTGAATCTCTAGCGCTGAACAAAAGGAAGAAAACAGGTTTTTCATTCTGCGGAACATTAGATTCTGACACATTTTAGCATGGCAGCTTTTTTCCATCCTGAGTGCAGTGGCTAGGCTCTTTAAAAAGGACCACCTGTTGGCTAGCAGGCTGCTCTTCATTACGCGAGCAACTATTATCACAGAGAGAGGAGCTCCACAGGGGAGTTCTGAAGTTAACCCTGCCGGTCTGAGCCCGCACGCTTCCTGCCATGCAGCAGGAAGTCACACGCTCATGCTGGTACAATGCATCTACTTCAAGAGGTGTCTGGATGTACTTTTTGATTTTCCAACTTTTAATGGAATGTAGGTAAATCAGCAAGGCATTTTGTTAAAAGATGTCTCGGTAATGAGCATGTGGTTTAACCCAGTGAAGCACGAAAATCCAAATCATCAACATTTTTCAGAAAATTGATAATTATTGAGCACTTTTTGATAAACGTACTTTATTTTTGCATCCCAATGACAAGATGCACAAACATTCGGTACTTTACAGAGCCCACATTTTTCAAGCAATAATTTAATATTTTGAAAAAATATTTAAACAAACACAAATAAAAGACATATTTAAAAATAAATACACAACCCATAGTGTTAACACTTTAAATCAGGGAACACGTGTTCACAGTTAACTTAAAGTTTCTCTAAGTAAACTAAAATTTGCTGCTTGTTTATAGTTAATAAGGTATTTGTTAAATGTATGTATTTTGTAGGGTTAAGGGATTTAGAATATGGTCATGCAGAATAAAGGGCTATTTTTTTACCTAGTAAGTAATAATGAACAACTAATATGCTAGTAATATGCATTAGCTACTAGTTAATAATGAGAAGCAGTCCTTAAAGTGTTAACCAAATAGTTATAAAATCGATCAGCTGTAAGCAAATACACAATACTCCATATGAAAGTCACTGAGCATGTTTCAGAAAATCCCTTAAAGGCCACAGAAAAAAAAAATCATGAATTATGACTCATAAACATTTTACCAGAAGGTATCTGTGAAGTTAACCATAAAAATATAAAATTGCATGATGATAAATACATTATGATTTATCTAACCAGACTAGGTTTATCCTGGAATTCAAACCCATGACCTTTGCTTGCGCCGCGCTCTTCCAGCTACTGGAACCAAATTAAAGATAAATATTTAAACCAAAATAATTGAGAGGGATATAAAAGCTAATTTGTCCCCATTCTCAAGCGCAATTCAAATTGAAATGAAAGGCGATATATTTAGAAACCTTTGACCATATATGCACAGATGCTGCTTAAGCAGAGTCAAATATAACATCCCTCCAAACAGCCAAAGGGCTGTGTAGCAGTATCGAGCCTCGCTGGGGTTAAAATGTGGCAGTTATATTGCCAGGATGGAGCAGCGGGAGCCGAATTCAGGCAATTACAATCAAGTCAGGGCGCAGTTAGAGCGTGGGCCTGGAGCATGAGTAGGATGCTGATGAGACACTTAGCCACACAGCCTCAGCCATTGGCCCTCTCCGCTGACTGCCAACCCCCCCTGCTGGACGGCCTAAGATCCCTGCATCCAATACTTGCACATACTCTCTCACGTTCAGCCAGGAGAGCATCTGTGTCTTTGAAAATCATAAAAAATGCGACGTAAGGGCTGCTCTGGTTGACTATGTGGGTGTAGACATTTGTATATTATCCTCTCAAGAGGTTGAATAGTGTTTCCTTGTCAAACATGAAACACTTGTCGACTTATGTCATGATTTAGTCATTATTTACAAGTTTTCCTGTTAAGGAAATGTATTAGTCATACAGGAAACGGTATAATTGGTTCTCGCGTTAACGGCGAGAGTCACGCAACTCATATTGCGACCTTGCGAAAACATGCTGCAAGGAGTCTTTCCACTTTACAAAAAGCAAGCTTTTCAAAGAGAACGTACACCTACACTTGCACTCTAACACAAATACGCTCTTGAACATCGATGCATTAGGTTGCACACCTGAGGCCTGCGCCTGCCCTGTGTGAGCTCTAATCTAGGGTCCATTCATCAGAGTGGGACCGTCTGACACACATAGACAAGAGGTGGGGGTGTGTTCCCCATCCTGATTACTCCAACCCATCCCAGCTTCACTCTGGCCTCCTGCAACGCCAGCATCTACACAAATCACTTTTGCCCTCCTTCTGGTGGCAGAGTCACTGTGCATTGAGAGGAAGACACCTGAAAGCAATTAGGAGCTCAACCGTAGCTTGGAACTGGTGACTTTTCAAGAGCTTTTGAAACTTTTTTCCCCCACTGGTTGATGTTTTTGTCATGCGAAGACACAAACCTGATTCCGAAGCACTTGAGATGCTTTGGAGCCCAGCTGCCTCGAAACAAAATGGGATATTTTTAGTAATCGCACAAGGAGAAGCGTAACTTCAACACGACGTTCTCCTAGATTCCTGAAGCTTGTGGCTGCTGAAATGCAAAAGAGCGCATTGCAAGTTTCTCTCGTGCCATGGAAACCTCATCTTGCTGCGTCTAAGCTGTAATCCACATAAAATATGTTTCCGCATGTCTCATGTCTCGGCAGAGCTCTGTTTTGGGCTAGATTGCTAGTTAGACACCTCAATTTACCCGTGGCTTTCTCTCACTTGATGTTTTGGAAGCCACTTCCCATCTGTATTGTCGACTTGGGGGGTTCTGTTGTCCTGAAACACCTCTCACCCAATTCCTCTCGTAATGGCTGTTTTTTAACAGCGCTTTATCTTCCCCCTGGATCCCAGGCGCTGGTCTTGGCGACTCCTTTCTTTCAAATTATTCCATTTTTGCACAGAGAGAGAAATTGGATTGTGTTGATCCCGTTTTTGCAGCGGGGAAGGTGGCCATAGCATTATCCTCGGTTTACACTGGTGACGGAGAGGCAATCACACAGAGGCCTCACTCTGACACAAACACTCCAGCCTTTGGACGAGGAAATTACACCACAATAAGCTTGGACTCTGTGTTTCGAGGTCAGAAACTGCCTCACAAACACACACATACACAAGAATTATAGTGTGATGTGATCACCTGCTGAAAGGCATTATCCATAGATGTCTCATTTATTTTCTCATTTTGTTCAGTCAAGCGTATGTTCTGTGAAGAGCCAATAAAGTGTATAAATTCTGTTAAGGGAAACTGATAACATGTGTATGAACCAGCTTCACCTCTATTGAGGTCTTCTAGTTTAAAAAAACAAATGCTACATTTTCTCCCCCAATAAATGGGGGTTTAAAACTCTATAATGATAGGGTGTTGTGGGGAGTTGCCAGGGTGTTGATATGTGGTTATTTAAGGGCCCATGTAAGAATTATCCTGCATAGACTGGTCACTTTATAAAGAAGTGTACAAGATTTTTTCACCTGCTAGAAGAAAAAAATGTGTCCAGTTGCTTTCAAAAGCCAGTTTTGAAAGCAATTTTAGTTATCATTCAAGGTCAGGATTTGTCGTCGTCTTGACTACAGAGACTGTCCCTGCATTTGATAAATAAAGTTTGATTCTCGTCATTATACATTACCATCACTCTGTTTTTCTATCTGATAATGTTCAGTGCTTTGCTACAATCTGTATTGTTAAAAGCGCTATATAAATAAAACTGACTTAACTTGACTAATGTTCACCACAGAAAATTACCTAAATAGTAGCATCAAATGTCATTCCAAATGCTTAAAACATGAAGATTTACCAAAATCTCAGTATTGCTTTGTCTCAATCATTTAAATCTAAAAACTAACCACTGTCTAAATACTAAACACTCTGGGCTTGACATTAACACCCGCCAAATGCTGGAGTATTTCAGCTGTGGCGGGTAACACAGTCACTCCCACTAGCCACTCTGGCTGATTAAATTTTATATACAGTAATATACAGCATTAACTTGACATTAATGCTTGTCTATGACAAGTAGATTTTTTTAATGGGGAAAGTGAAAGAAGAGAATTGTACTTGCCTTACCCAATAACTAATCTGATTAAAACATCTAACTGCACCAAAAGTTCAATAAAAATAGTCTTATTTTTATTATATTCAGTGTAATACACTTGTATTGAGTGGCCTTACCCGCCTTCAGCTTCCACACCCATGGGCATAGATAGGGTCTGGATCAGAGGATACGCACAAGAAAATGCAATATTCATCCATCTTTCTCTTGAAATGACGTTATGAGCATGGCTATTCAAATTAGACTGAATGGCGTTCTGGTAAATGAAGTGAGTGCTGTTGGTCTAAGAGGACATGAACAAATCTCAAGCTGCAGGTCAACTTACATCTACACAGTTGTAGTGATGAAACAAATATTGAAAGATGCTTACTGTCAGATTGGTACCACATAAATGGTTTTCATTGTCAAAATAAAACAGAAGTCTGCCATTCTCAATAGTGCCTCTGCAGCCTGGGTCATTTAGGTGAAGGGAGTCGGGAAAAAAACCTGATTCAAAGACCTGACAGCGGGATAGAGACATGGTGCCGGTGCTGCTGGCACAGGTCTCCACAGCATCTGAGCAAATATGATAAAAAATCAAAAGGATTCAAAAAATAATTAGTTTTTCATTTATCCTTTTTGCCATGTTTGCTTTTACTTCTATACGACAAGGGGGTACTAGCTGGGACTTAACCTGAGTGCTGCCTAAGGGGCTATCGGCTCCAGAGGCGTCAAGTAACGAAGTACAAATACTTTGTTACCTTACTTAAGTAGAAATTTTGAGTATCTATACTTTCCTGGAGTAATTATTTTTCAGCCGACTTTTTACTTCTACGTCTTACATTTTCACGCAATTATCTGTACTTTCTACTCCTTACATTTTAAAATTAGCCTTGTTACTCCTATTTCACTTTGGCTTGTTTTCATTCCGGCTTGTCATCGTTCAAAACCAACATCCAGATAATTTGCTCTGTGTGAATTTGACTGCAGTTGAATGAGAAACATATACCATTCACACACAGATGAGTTATCACTTAAACATACATATCTTAATTTAATGTTGCTTTAATACTTTGAAAATTTTAATTTATTCTGCCTAATTTTGTTCTGAAGGTGACAGTTGTCGGTTAGTGATGTGTTACTGCACACGGCGCCGGCAGGATCACTGGATTTTATTTCCCTTATAAATGTGGAAACATTATTTCGAAACTGTATTAATCTTTCTTTTACTTGTGTAAATTCACATTAAAAACAGCTGTGTTTTGTAAATAAAGAAAACAAATTGGAGGCCGCGCATGACAAAAGCTCTGCTATTTAGGCTGCTACTTGATGCAGGGTTTTTTTTCTTTTCGTTTTATTAATTTATTATTTTTAATTAGAAAAATATATTTGGCATATGGGCCTATTTCTTTTATATATAGCTTTGTTTTTCTCTGTTCGCACAAGATGTGATGTGAATTGTTCTGCTGCTT
>JAUCMU010000033.1:15360116-15382757 GCA_032275025.1 Enteromius treurensis
ATAATGTTCAGTGCTTTGCTACAATCTGTATTGTTAAAAGCGCTATATAAATAAAAGTGACTTGACTTGACTTTGTTATGCACCAAAGTTAAGGTTTAGTTTGTTAACCCTAAAAACCTGCTCACATTGAAGAATGTTAATTATAACGCCAACTATTGCCCACACCAATGATTTATTCTTCAGTCAGATTTAGGTTAGGTTTATTGTAAGGTGTCCTTTTTACAAGTTACATGTACTTACTATTATAATAGCAATAAATTATGCAGAATTACATGCAGGTAATCCTAACCCTACCCATTTAAGTACATGTAGTTAATTATGTATAATGTATAATTACACTGTAACAAGGCCACCTTAAACCCAAGAGGACCCACTTTATATTAGGTGTACTATGTATTTAATTTTAAATCATTGATTTGGTAAAGTGCACTTATTGTTTACATACATGTTTTTTTTATATTGTACTCATATTTGTAAACATCTGTAATTACATTTATAATTACACTGTTGACCCATCCTTTACACCTTAACCCACCATTAAACCTACCCATACCATACCTGAGACGAAGGATCAGAGACGTTTGGATCCAATTGCAACAAGTTTATTTCATGGTCAGACAGGCAGGGTCAGATAAACGGGGAAACCATATTAGAGACAATCAAGAATCTTAAATGAATATGACCCAAGAGCTTTCTTCAGGACCATACCCCTCCTAGTCAATGAGGTACTGTAGGATTCAGCCTCAACGTCGCAAGTCGAGGATCTCCCACACTTGGTAGGCTTCCTCGCCATTGATGATCAAGGGATGGGTGTCACTCTGTGTAGCCTTGTCCTGGTCCCTCTCTCCTCCCGATCCGGGCGGCTTTGAGTAGTGATACATGGAACGTGGAAGAGATACGATAGTTAGCTGGCAGGGAAAGACAGACTGAAACAGAGGTAATTTGTCTAATGATTTTGAATGGACCCACATACCTAGGACTCAACTTTTTGCAAGGGAGGCGGAGATCACGGGTAGATAGCCAGAGCCACTGCCCAGGTGCATCATTACTTCAGCCATTTCCCAGGTAAGTCAGTAACGAAGTCCACAGGGATATGAGACCATGGACTCTGGGGAATTGGCAGGGGTTGAATCAGTCCGGCTGGTCTTTGGTAAGAAGATTTGGACATATTGCATGATGGACATTGAGAGACGAAGTTAATCACATCTTTCTGTACCAAAGCAGGTCTGCGCTAGGAGTGTCGTGAACCCAGTGGAGTACATGGTCTCAAAGGGATTGGGGTACATAAGTGCGGTTTGGATGGCATATCGCTGGTGCAGTTTCATCGTTCAGGGCCTCCGAGATCTCTATCAGCATGTCCCAGCACACAGGAGCCACAATCACAGTGGAAGGAAGCACAGATTGTATTGGGGTGTCATGACGGGTTAAATCAAATTGTCAAGCTTTGGTATTCTTGGAAACAGGTCGATATGTGACTTTAAAGTTGACTCGAGCGAAGAATAGAGACCATCTTGCCTGTCTGGAATTCAGTCGTTTGGCAGACTGGATATATTCAAGGTTTTGGTGATCAATGAGAACTGTGAAAGGTAGTTTCGCACCCTCCAACCAATGAGGCCTTCATGGCCAGCAGTTCTCGATCTCCGACATCATTATTGCGTTCGGGGGAGTTGAGTTTACCCGAGTTATAAGCACATGGAAATAACTTGGCTGGGCTGCCATGACGTTAAGACAGTATGGATCCAATTCCTGTGTTAGAAGCATCTACCTCTACCATGAATTCTCTCTCAGGATGGGGGTGATGCAGGATGGGTGCGGATTTGTAACAATAGACTTCAGTATGTGGTTGGGATCATCTTGTGGTAGGACTGTACTGCACTGTAAGTATATTACCACAATTTAATGTATGCTTTGGGATCATCTTTTGGGAGCATTTGGATCAGGAAACAGTGGCGCATACATCAAACTTAACCAGTTATGACTATATGAGTTGTAGTTATCACACTTGTTGTGAACTGACCTCAAGTATGAACAACAGTGATGTTGGTATTGTAGTACTCAAATCATGACAAGACTGGATTTGGACCATACCACAAGTCCTAGACCATATTTTCAGTCTGCACTTGGACTTAAGTGAGCTAGTCTCCATTAGTCATAGAAAGGATGGTCTTGAATTTATACTTGGACAATAATTTGCAGATATGCTGCATGACCATGTAAAGGTACCAATCTTAGTTGACAGATATTTTGGACTATTCTGAAGACTGAATCTCATAGATCATAGACTAGATGGCTGTGCCTTATTTAGAGTGTTTTATATTCAGTGCAACACATTGCACATCGAAAACGATACAGCTGGAGCTATTACACAAATGAAGACAAGCAGATGAATGTCTCCTACCGCATAAAAAACAATCCATTAACATTCATTGTGTCAACCACCCAGTTGAATCTGGGGATCAGGCGAAGCTCTTTGTGCAAGAGCTCTGACCCCCTACTATTTACACACAGAAACACGGCTCAGCTGATACCACCCCAACAGCACTACCTTACACATACAGACCTGTCATTACCTCCCCCGCCTTCTCTCGCCACACCGCACAGCCGCCCATTTTCACAAGAGACCTTAATCTCTCCTCCAATAGGCAACTCCTGTTAAACTCCTTGACATGCCGAGTCCACGCAGGAGACACACAGGACCCATGAATAATCAATAGCACGCTATTTACGCCGAGGCCGAGACAAGCATGTGCCACAACAGGTCATTTCTGCTCGCGATTGCTTGCAGATTAGAGTTGAGATTAGAATTTCAGAGGTGGAGGGGGTCTCTGCGCAAGACGGAGTGAAAACCAAGGGCTGCAGAGGAGAAGAAATTAGAATAGAGACACTGAGACACATGTGGGCTTCTAGATAGTTAATTAGCTGGCTTTCATTTTCCTCGCTAAAGAAACGCTCCTGAGCACAGAAAAAAAAAACACATCACGCTCTCTTTTGTATGGCGAGAGCGCACACGTCACACACACACACACACACAAGCAAGCGCACACCTACGGATACGAGGACCAAACCCAATTTCATCTGCAAGGGGCAGAAATCAATCTCATATCTCTCTAGTTAATCCGCAATGGCTCTCCACAGATCCTGACACTAATAAGGTATTGAGCAGGTGAGGCCAAGGGATGCAGGGAAACAGGCAGCCCGGAGGAGGAGGGGGGCCGAGTCTGGCTCTATTCCAGTTCAATTATGTGACTTGTGTACAGGAGAGTGGAGTGCAGGAGACAGAAGAGAGAGCAAGAGAGAGAGAGAGAGAAAGAAAGAGGGGAGAGGGGAGCATAGAGAAGAAGGGCCACGAGATGAGAGGCAGAGGAGGAGAGCTAGGTGAAAGACTTAAGAGAAGGGGGTTGAGAAAGGCATGTAAGGTTGGTGGAGAAGGAGAGAAAGAATGAGTGCGACCCGAAAAGCGGGGGGGGGGTTAAAATCGATCCCATCTGTGGTATGATGGTTAATTAAAGCAGCTCTCGAGTAGACTAAGGATGAGAGGTTTGGCTGGGATCCTGCAGGCAGGGCTCTGATTGCTCCGAGAATGGCTGCTTTCTCGGCTTTGAGAGCGGGAGGGCTGCCGCTGGCATCCACAGACTCGGCCGCTCTCTCCTACGGAAATGAACAAATGCATGTTTGAACAAACACGGGCATACAGACGGCCGCAGATTCAAGTTCACCTAAGGATGTCGCTTGAAAGACTTCGATAAGCACGAGAGGCTCGTTCCCAAGCAAATCGCTGACCTCTCCCATGGCCATGACAATTTGTTGGATTCGCCTTTCATGCCATATTTCCTCGTTTTTATGGATATGCACTGTAAAAAGCTTTTTTCTTTTGTATTAATAAAATAGACTAAGTGAAAGCAGGTAGATAACACATTAAAGGTCTCAAGGATAGTCATAAAAAGGCTTGTTTGGTCACATTGACATCTAATAGTTTTTGAAACATTTCCTGGTGTTTGATGTGTTACTTTATTACTGCGTTTCGTTCATTATTTCATCATTGTAATTAAGAAAGTACTTTTAGTTTTTAAAAGGAAAAAATCATGAATAATATTTATTCCTACTAACACAAAAAAATGTATCTAAAATATTGACTTTGATCAAATAAAATAAAAAAATGTGCGGACTTTTTTTGTGTGTATGTAATACAAAATGCTTATGATTCCTAACACAGTCTACATATTTTACAAGGTGGCTAATTTGTACAAATTCATATGACCTCACTTTTTTTAGTAAATCGTACGTATTTTACAAGTTGCCAGTTCGTATGAATTTGTACGAATGACCTACACCTAACCCCGCTCCTAAACCTACCCATCACTGGGGTTTAAAGAAATTGTACAAAATCATGAGGCCGTACGAATTTGTACGAATTAGCAAGATTTTGAATCGTATGAATACATACAAATTGTTCATGAGACTGTTAGATATCCATGTTTAACTAAACCTACTTAATAGCAAATAGGGTAAATATACTCTTTTTGGGATTTGCACATTTAAGTAATTGCGTTTTTTCAGGGTATATTTTGATTTGATAACAATTTCCCTTACGAATCGATCAGTTTTGTAAGCTGGCCTTTCAGCATTGTTAATGTTGTTTGAATGCACAAAAGCGTGACTGTCCGTCAGGTGCCTACTTGTACGACAAAAGACATGATTAGCATTATCATGTCAAGATTAGCCAACCAATATACATCCAATCCACACTAGAACAGACAATGGCAAGATTTAAAGGTTTAAGTTAGAGCATGTCTACTTCTTAATCTACTTATTCATTAACTTTCTACTGTTGATGTGACAGGCAAGCTGGTGACCACCCGCCTGTTGCATTGTAGCCTGTGTGCTACTGCTATTTCTGGACCCAAAATTCTGTCGTCATTTACTTGCTCCCTCCCAAATGATTTTCTATCCCTAAAGGACAAATTGAGAAGAATGTAGTGGTCACTCTTTATCATGGAAATAAATATGGACAAGAGCTGTCAAGCTTAAAAAATTATGCAAAACCAGCATACGTTCTTGCAGTGATGCCATAGAAGAACTTTTTTTGGTTCCTGAAAGAAGCTTTAAGTGAACAATTCTTAAAATAACCATTGTTTCTTAGTTCAAAGAAAATTGTAAAAATCTATTAGGTTCTATGGTTGTTCAAGGTTCTTCATGGAAAGCCAATAAAGAGCCTTTATTTTTAAGAGTGTAATACTGGACCATATGACCTTAAATTATGGTCTTTTCCATGCATAGCTATTTTACAGCATAGGTTAAAATGATTTGGAGTATCAGAAATGAGTCATATGGACCATTTTCAGGATACGTCTATGTTGAACTTTCTGCTATTTGAAAGCTTTCTATTCTCCTGTAAAACTCCTCTTCCACATTTGAGTTCAAAAACTAAAATGGGCATCCCATATCAAGAAAACTTGAGCCTACTGCCCAGATGACTGAAATTGTTAATAAACCAGAACTGTTTAGTAAATCCCAAGAAACTATAAAAGAAGAGGACTATTTTTTTATGAAGTGACGGCAAACCACGCAGATTAATCTGTAATCATACTCTTCATGTTGCAGAAGTGTGGAAATAGAGCACATCCCTTCACAGGTGTATGAATTATGTATATGGAGATGATTTGATGGGTGTGAAAGAGAGCGTGTCTGATTGAAATCCCGTATGTCGCGCATTACGCCGTCTCCTCGCTCCCTCCGCGTGCAACGTCGGGGTCAGAGCCCCGCGCTAATTTGCGAAGGGCCAACTGCTTGTGAGGGAAATGAGAAAATTATACATTCCAGCAGGAATCAGCTGTGGTTCTTCAGGATCCGTGCACTATTCCGTCTGCAGCCGGCTTTATGTGGCACACACCTGCCAGCTTCTCAATGGCTTGAATCTACATGCCTGAAACTCATATACAAACACGCCCACACCTAGAAGAAGTACATCAAGAGAAATTACCACATCAAAAGCCTGAGCTGAGAAATTTGATGTATCTCAACACTTCATTGAGCAGCATGTAACATAGAAGCTGTGGAATATGTTTTAAATAGTATGTTTCTGGGAAAATTGAGAATACATGAGCTAAATGGTCTGGTTGGATGCTTGAATCTTATTTCATAAATAGCTATGCTAGTTTCATGTCTCTTGTATCGCATCATGGCCCCCTTTTAAAATAATAATAGACCGTTTTCAGATTAATATTTAATGTGCATTTTATATTTATTTTATACAGGAATGTGCCAAACAATATTTCCATCACGCCGTCAGCATTTTGGGGCCTAAAATGCACAATTTAAAAATGAAAAAGTTTTGTGCAAAAGTGAATTCAGTGCAAGCATTTGAATGCGCACAGGAACATAGTTCAAAAGTTTCTTTACTGGCCTGGCATGCATAATACAGTGTTTTAGTTGTTTTTGTGGATGCTTTTGACCATTTTTTTTTATCTGTGCGCAAAACTTTTCTTGCATGTCAACCTGTTGTTGGGGACATCCAAAACCTTTCATAACCCATAATAGGGGCACTTTAAATACTGTAAAAGTGGATTGTATCAGTGTTGCAATGGCTTATTGTGTAACACTTCCTCAAGATTTACTTTTGTGCCTAATTTTCCAGTTAGTTGCCTTTCAAAAACTCATCCTGGTAACCAGAAATAGAACATCATGAAATAATCCTCCACACAAACATGTTTTTTTCCCCTAGAAATGATCTGGTGACTACACATTACATCTTACAGTCTTCACATGGAAAGCTTTACCTTAAAAGCTTGACGTTAGTCTTTGACCCAAATGAAGCTTTAAGTTAGAGGTCATCACAAGCTTTAACTCTGACAACGATTAACTCTTTCTTATATGCTTCAGACAAGTTCCCACTTGAGTCGCTGCTCCTGAGCACCAGCCCCTGTCTGACTACAGTATGCGAGCGGAGAAAAGAACATGCAGCACCATTTCACCAAGTGGAAGAGTGGAGAGGTCTTCAGGGAGGATTTTAAGAGGAGAAAAGCGCTAAGTCGAGCATGGGGTGAGCGTTGAGCATTCTCGAAAGGGCATAGCACTTTATTTGCGCACTCACAATAATAATTGTCACTTCCATTGGTTTTAATTGCCGAGTTTTTCACCCTTGCGTGCCATTCAACCCAGTGCACTGATCCCTCCTTTAGATACTTACGGGTTGCTAAGACAACGAAGGATCGGAGCAGCACGGCATTCTGGCTTTCCTTTAGCTCTCGCCCAGAAACAAATAAACACTCATGTACAATTTCACCATTAATTTGTGTTTCACACAGTTCACCGTGTGATATTTCTCATGGGGTTTCTTCTTAATTAACAGCGCTTCACGAATGTAAGAGCATGGTTTTTAATAACATATTATATCTTCAATCACCTATTGGTGAACTAAAGTGCCACAAAAAAGCTGCCCAATAATTTACCCCAAAGGTGACATTCCTCCTGGCCACAGTCACACCCTACAAACATCTATCCAACAAAGCCTTGCCCCGTTTCTTTTTTTCGCTCTCTCTCCTCGGTTTACTGATAATCTTGAGTAAATATCATTAACTGTTTGCTCCTATCGGCTGCAAAGAGCGTGGCAGTGACTCTTTTGTGCTGCTATCAGGAGTTTAAAGAGGTTTCATGCCATAAAGCAGTGCCAGTCCTTTCAAGTGGCGATTCACCCGCTGAACTCTCCTGCACATGGATCAGAAATTAGACTTATATGAAGTCTGAGCCTCTAAACACTGCTGAGATTAGAAAGTATATCCGCAGACCACAGGAAGTCTGCAAGTTCAGTATCCTGTCCGGCTCCGGGGTAATAGGAATGGGGGTTGATTTGTGGAGAGAAAATGTACTCGGCTCTGTTTGGCCTGAGCTAACACAGGTCAGAGGAGCCCACGGCCGAGATTAAAGGAGGTGATTTAAGAGAGAGTCGACCTGTCTCGCTTCCTGCACTATGCTTGATGGGCTTGACATCAACACACACACATGCGCGCACACACTTACTCAACACAAAAGAAAAGAAGCGGCACTGCTCTATAACCCCAGTTAACAAATATTTTCTAAATATTTCCTTCAATTTCAAATAATTGTGAGCTGTCTTGATTTCTACGGCCTATATAGCCAAGCTGCCTTCTAAGTGACTGATCAGAACACAGTTTTTAGCATTCTTTACGTGCAGGTAATAACACAATAATCTAATCATATCTGTATGCCTCTGTCGCGGTACTCTTAAGAATGCAGAAAACATTGAATGAAGTTTTATTTGCAAATAAAAGTTTTCTCGTAGTTGGACCACTGATGTTATGGGGACTATTTTTTTAACAATGTCCTTTTTATCTTTCTGGGTCTGGGAACATTTTAGTTGCATTGCTGTCTATGCAGGTTCATCACAATGTTATTAATTCGCATTCTAAAGATGAACTTTTTTGGTTTTGGAATGAAATTAGGGTGAATAATATATGACAGAATTTCAATTTTTGGGTGAACTATCTCTTTAAGAGACTTAACCAATTCTTTTAGCAAATGCAGAATCATCTTACATTGATGATAAACTGAATTATGAAAATCATCTGTTGAAGTCTCTTGCAGATAGAGATAATCAAGTTCATTTGAAAGATAACCTGCACAAAAATTTGGATATGGATGCAGAAAATAAAAAATAAGCGATTTTGTGTATACAATTTAGTGCTGTCAAATGATTAATCACATCCATTTATTTACATAATATATTGAAGTGTGCTGTCTATATTTATAATGTATATATAAAAGCACATGCATGGATGTATTTATATTTGTATACATTAAATATATTAATTTATAATATTCTATTAATATAAATATAGACATAAATAGATGTAAATATTTTTTAAAAAGTATGTATTTATACATACATAATAAATGTACACAAACAAAAACTTTTATTTTGGATGTGATTAATCACGATTAATCATTTGACAGTACTCATAAAATTCAGGCAATAAAAAAGAGATTCAACTCAGATTGAACTATATTTATCAATACTTTTAGATTCTTTCGTAATACCATTTACGTACAGATCCAGCATAATAACTACCTTTTGGAACAGCCTTGATGTTGTGATCTCAAAATGCTTTCCAAGTTAGTTTTGGAACAGAACCGGCATTCTGTGTACGTGCACGTGCTCATATATATATTATGTTCACAACAGACACAATTTATCTGCCTCTGATCTGACCTCCATCAAAAAGGTCAAGGAGAAGTATACATCTGACTGTCCATCACAGACACCACAGCAAAGAGAAAAAGAGCCAGTGATAGACGGAGAGGGAGGGTTAGAGAAAGTGTAGGTCTGATCACAACCCCTACAGTGGTGAGTAAATACAGTCTAATGGCCACTGATTAATTCTTCATTGCTCTCATCGGCCCAGTAAAGAGAGATGTAATGACCTGCCTGTGTCTGTCATTCTCTTCTTCTCCCTCTCCCTCCCGACTCCCTCTCCCGCTCAATTTTTGATTATAAATTAAAAGGGATTGTAAATGGTGTAATGCTGGTTTGAGGTTCCTGATTGCTGTATTTGATTAGAGAATGTCAGTGCACGCATTTTCCCCTCTCTCTTGCACTTCAATAGCTGCAACACTCAGCAATGCACAAAGAACACAATGGACCAACTGCTTAACACTACCAACTAAACCATAACCAGCACTAGCTGCAATCAAACACATTCTTTGAGCCTCCCCTTACTCTTTCCCAACGCTTTCTCTCAGCGAGGCTCTTTGGTGACTTTTCGGAGTTTGTTTCAGGTGTGCAAAACACCAACAAGTGAAAATCACCAGCAATTAAAAAGCATTCACTCACGCAGGTATGTGGAACGTACAAGCCTTTGTCTCTCTCCATTATGGTGTCGTGTTGTTTCTCCCAGCATACAATGTCAGGTGTTTCATGATAATAGGTGTTCAGAGGGATTTAGGATTCAGAGAGGAGGTTGATTATGACAGACTAAATTATCATTCAAAAAGTAAATGTTAGTGCTTTTTAGTGTGAAATATTGTAACTTGGAAGGCAAGGGACATCAAATGTTTTTTAAAACTTATGATGATAGGACATTTTGTTAATAGGAAATAAAGGTTCAGGGTCAGCAAGGTTTTTTTTTTTCCTTTATTAAAAGCACCACAACTGTTTTCAACATTGATAATAATACATATTAATCCAGTTTCTCAAGGTTGTTTGTATCAGCATAATAGAAAGATTTCTGAAGGATCATGTGACATTATAATGGCTGCTGAAAATTTGGCTTTGCTATCACCAGATCCAGTTGAAATTTTACATAAATAGACAGATAGCGAAAACGATATCAAATTGATAAAGAATAGCAGCGTCCACATCACAACTATAACTATAAAGGACACAGAAACTATATAGTTGGAATAATTTTCAGTACGATTTCTTTCCAGCTGATAAACAATAGAAAACTGAAGGGGCCTATAGTGAATGTTAGAGACATATTTTATGGTGTGGATATCATCTAAACATGTAAAGGTGTTAATTGGAGACATTAGGACAGAAAATTCAGTAAAATCGAAACTGACCCAATAACTTAACTACCAAAGATCAATTTTTTTTTGGAAGTTGCATTCAAAATCCATTTGGCTCCCAAATCCGAGGGAAGCATGATTGAATGAGCCTGATGCTTCTGATTTCTATTTTTTGGTGTTCAATCCCAAAAACATCCTGTGAATGTCCCCTTAGCCATGTTAGTGCGCTCAACACTTCTCTTTCTGTCTCTCTCTCTCTCTCTCCCCTCTGCCCTCAGTCTCGTTCGTCCATTGGAGGGTAGAAAAATAATTTCTGTTCCTTTCTTTCCATTGCATTTATTCGTGGCCGGGGTCATTCCACAGCGCCGTATAGTGAGGTGTGGGGAGAGCACACTGGTAATGGGACCATCAGCACCAACTAAGACACACATGCTCACTGCCTGCCACAGGGTCAGATCAAGTGTGTACAAACGTGAATCAATTCTCCTGTCCAACCTGAAGAAAAAAGACACCCAAGGACGTTTTTCCCATCTGCAAGTAGGCACAAATAAGAGAAAAAGGAAGCAGCAGAACAGGGTCTGGTATTAACCTATTGGGGTCATCAAAAAAAAAAAGGTGGCTCAGAAGAGCTGATAAATTTGAGAAGGAAAGGAAGGAGCGCAAGGTGCTTTTCCCACCAGTGAGACTCTCTACAACTTCATAGGATAGAGAGAAAAAAAGCTCTCGACGGAGCACAAGGTCGCACGAGGATGGGTCTGAAGAGGATGGGAAAAGGGAAGCTCAAGGTGAGGATGTAGGCGTGAGGGAGGGTGTTAATGAAAAAAAGGGGGTCCTGTTGTTGGGAGATGTTTTGTGTCAGGTCTCTTGCATTATGTTGTTGACTCTCTCCCTCGGAAGGGCTGGATAATGGGCCTCAGGGTGCAGGCCAGCAAAAATGCTCCGCTGAAGGAAGTCAGGAGGGGGTGGAAGGTAAAAGGGTGAGTTTGAGCAGCTCATTCTCTCAAGACTCCTGATATCCATGGCTGCATTTTTCTACCAGTGTCTTCCTCAAGCCCCTCACTCTTTCTTCTCTGCCTGTCCCCTTAACCCTGGGCCTCATCAAGCCTCTTATATGTGTCAGTCATTCTGTGAGAGATGCCCAAGCTCTTAAGCTGGAAACAGATCAGCAGCCCCAAAGGTATTCTATGCCATGAGTGTATGAATAGAACACAATGCAAATTAAAGTTAATGCTTTTAAAGCAAGTATGCATTAAAACTGACATTAAAGACATTTTTGTCTTCATCGATTCCTCAAAAATATATATTTTTTCAACATTGATAATATTAAGAAAGGTTTCTTAAGAACCACATCAGCACATAAAAATTTAGGATCCTGTGACATTTAATATTTGAAATGTCAGCATTGTTGCTTTCTGATAATAATCATATCAGATAAAAATTTCCTCTGTAAGGTATGCTATGCCTATGTCCTACATAATCCGGCTGGATTGTCACTCTTGTGAATGCATATACCAGTCTGTGGAAGCTACAGATAAGGGTTTATAAAGGTCTAAATATGCATTGATTTGCTTTAGGAGGCCAGTTTATGTAAATCATTACAGAGAAGCACTGGATATCAAAAATTAAATGACTGAAGGTTACACAGATTTTGTTTGAAGAAGTGATATTGAAGTAATTGAAAAAACAACAAACTCACATAATACTCTTTGCTAGGTGACACATGACAAAAATAAAACTATAAATGTCCTAAAACTGGCTCAAAATAGCGAACATCGTGGGAAAAATTTGTGGGAAAGTTGTGTAGTGTATTCCAGCCTTTTGTTATGATTTTCAATCGATAGCTGAGAAGTAAGCACCACTAACTTTAAAATCTTTCTGGTCTAGTGACATTTGTTATGACATCCGCTTTTAGTATGCTTTTTACGACACGATAACTTGCATTGACGCTACAATAAGTAAATCAAGCTAATTACTCTTCAAGAGTTATATTACAGAGCTACTGGGAAAAACAACATTAACAGACATGAATAAACCATAAATGACAGGGAGCAAATTTCCTTTTCCAATTGTACTACTTACTGTTTTAATGGGAGTAGCAAAATCGAACAAATCGACAGAACATCGGGTCCACTTGTTATATTGATTTGCTAGAAGACATGTGTCGCTAGACACTGATTACATGTAACCTGGATTATGCAATTACATAAACAGATTTTTAAAAATGAGGCCTATATTGCATCACATAATCATATTACAGTTAGTTTTTAAGAATCACATTATTACATATTAATCAAATAATGGCAGTAAATAATTCAAAAAATGATTGATTCTCGCAAATTCATCTTTCCTCTTATTTTTCTTTCCTTTCCAAAAACCCTACCATTTACCTTTGAACATATTCACAATATATTATGGCCATGTAAAATCAATTACAATCCATGCTTCTAAATTTGGTCTGGAAGCAACTCTAAAGCAATTAGACCGTGTATGAAACAAAGGGATTCCCAAATGGTTTTGTCAGCCACTGCCCTTTGACTTATCTGAAATTTCGAAAACTAATGTTTCAATAATTTGCATGTTACATTTCGCTTTATGGTCATAGTGGCGTGGAAGTAAACTCATTTAGTTTCTATTTTTAGTGTTCAAGTGTTGAAATTATTCTTATTTTATATACATTTTTACAATTTAATTAATTATAATAAAATCACAAACCTACTCCAGGTTCTGACATTAAGCCCAGTTTGGGAAAACCTAGTTTAATGTGTCTGGTTGATATGAGTTTCTTTCTCTTTGCATCTTTGAGTTAAAGAGTTACTCCACCCCAAAATGAAAAATTTGTCATTAATCACTAACCCCCATGTCGTTTCAAACCTAAAACCTTTGTTCGTCTTCAGAACACAATTTAAGATATTTTGAATGAAAACCAGGAGGCTTGTGACTTGACTGCCAAGTAAATAACACTGTCAAGGTCTTGAAAATTATGAAGACATCATCAGAATAGTCCACCTGCCAATGGTTAAACCGTAACATTATTAAGCAATAAGGATAATGTTTGTTTGGAAAGAAAACAAAAATAATGACTTTATTCAACAATTCTGTGACACTTTATAATAACTACACGCTATGAATCATTAGTTAAGCATTAGTAAAGAGTCAGTTCATCCTTTATAAAGCATTGTTCCAACGTTAATAGTCATTAGTAAGCAGTTTAAAAAATACAGCTATAAATGCCTTGTTCTTGATTTATAAGCATATCTAAATGTACAAAGGAGATTTAAAGGCTCAATTGTCTTCCTTACAGAAACAATAAACAAACAAACATAGAGGAATGCAAAACTATTCATTTCAAGATACAAAAAAATATAGAACTATACAACTGCACACTTTTTTTTTCTCTCTATGAAACTGAAGGTTTGTTTTTCATTTATCAAGTGTACAGTTATCTTGAAAAAATATGTCTGGTTTCTGTATCCCTCTGTGTTGTGTTTGATTAACTTTGTTGTTTAGAATATAAATTAGTCTTTACGTCTGCTTTATAAATGCTTTACAAGGTATAAATATTCCTCACTCTAGATGAGCTCACAAAAACAGACGTCTGGCAACTACTAAATGCTTTATAACTACCTGACTTCATCACAACATGTGTTTATAAAGCATTTATAAACACAATGATCAATTATAATCATGTGTCTAAATAATAAGATTTATTAATGTAAATTTTAATAATTTATTAGTCATTTACTGAGACTTTCTAAATGGTCTTATTAAGCACTGACAACTCCGAAATTACTGATTAGTAAATTATAAACTGATCATTGATAAAGTATGAAATTACACATTTTAAACATTATATATATGCTCAAGAACAAGGCATTTATAGATGCACTTGTAAACTGTTTACTAATGCATAATAATGTTGGAACGATGGTTTATAAAGGAATAAATAAATGCTTACTAATGCTTAACTAATCATTCATAGTGTGTAGTTATTATAAAGTGTTACCAACAATGCATGTCCTCTGTGTCTCCTGTGTGTCAGCGTAGCTCCATTTTTGAGAATATCCTGAACACAAACTGCTCTTCTGTGTCATCCTTGTGTTTGCTGATACAAAACAGCGTATGCAGTTTGCGTCTAACACATACTCTCCAAAATGGAGCTACGGTGGCATTACGGTGATGATTGTTGAATAAAGTCTTCTTTTTTTTTCTTTTTTCACACAAAAAGTATTCTCATCCCTTCATAACATTACGTTTGAGCTACCTATTTTGACGATCTCTTTCATACTTTTCTAGACATTGACAGTGTTATTTACTTAGCAGTCAATGGGACAGTCACAAGCCGGCCAAATAATTGTGTTCTGAAGACGAACAAAGCTTTTACAGGTATGGAAAGACATAGGGGTAAGTTATTAGTGATTTTCATTTAGGGATGGAGTGAAACTGGTATGGTAAATGGGAAGTTTAAAACAAAACATTGTCAGAATTAAGCTAGAAGACTAACAGGCTAAAAGTATCCCAAGCTAGTATGGGACAAGAAATATATTAATTCACAATATGTAATACACTTTTAAATACATTAATATGCATGATTAGACACATACACAAAGTTCATGAATGAATTAGGTTTTCTAATCACAGAGTACAGAAATAAAAGCACAAAAGCTGTCACTGGTGCAGTGCCTTTTCAAAAGGTACACTTCAAATATGTACACTTTAAGTACTAATATGTACCTTTAAGGTACCAAAATTGACCCTTTAGGTACAAATATTTACCATTTGAAAAGGTACAGTACCACCCCAGTGACAGCTTTTGTACCTTTATTTCTGAGAGTGTAATAAAAGGCCTAATAGCCAATGGCAGACTGGCCTGCTAAAAAAAAAACAAAAAAAACAGCTTGTTAGGTGGGTTTTGAAGCAGGTTTGCTGGTTTAAGCTGGTCCTTTGCCAGCATGTGACCAGCATACAAGACCAGCTTAAACCAGCATACCAGCTTCAAACACTACCTAACCAGCATGCTGTTTTTTTTCAGCAGGGTTTTAGTTAACCGGATGTATGATATTGCTGGCAATGAATATTAGTAAATATCAAAAGCATTCAACGTACATTTTTAGGGCTTCACAAGGAAGCATAAGAATAACACTCACACCTTCCGTGCACACAAACGCAAGCGCATCCCTTCCCAACCCCGCTGCACCCCATCCCTAAAAGTATAACCATAAACAAAATCAGAGGATACAGTAAGGTCTCTAATCAAGGCAATCAGTGCTGTTTTCAAACGTGCACGGTGCACGAACAGCGAGCTGGGCTCATCTTTGTCTGCGGTTTAATTACTTGTTTTTGCATTCTGATGGAGGGGGGTGATTGTGCCTTGTCACCTATTTCCGAAGATAAAGGACTAGCCAATTACTTTGTTTGGATGCTAATGATTGGGTTTCATTAGTGGCCGCTCTTAGCCCCCCTCACCCGGTAAATGAATGAATATGCTATGATTTCAATTATTGGAATTATGAAAATTGCTTTTAAAAAGACGACACGGGTATCATCAACTCTCCGCTGTGACATAATGTCATTTTAATTTCCATAATAGTTTTAATTGTCGGTGGCCCTGTTGCGCGTTAATCATTTAATTGTATTGTCTTTTTCCGTCGGCGACACCCACATCCATCCGCCCCTCAGCCACACCAAATCACAATCAGAATTAGCTGAGGAGTTGACAAAGGCCAGTTGAAGGTGCAATTTAAAAGTTGCAGCGGTGGTTTTGACACCATCCATGGCACAAGTCAATGACGCCGACAAGCGAATAACCACAGGAGAAGGTCAAGTGTCACCTCTAAACTCTAAGACTGATAGCGAAGCAACTTTTGACATCTGGCCTCCCACAAGTGTTGTGTGTTTCATCTGGCGTGATGGCAATAAAAGTGTAGATTCAGGTTGATTCAGAGGGTTAATTGGTACTTGAGTCTTTAAGCTCAGACGAAACTGTACGTCCATGTACACTCCATGAAGACTTGTTTTTGCCAGTTTGTATGGGGGACTTGTTTTCTCCAAGCTCCTGGAGGAATGCAACCTTTTCTTTCTCCAAGCATTCATGAAAAAGCACATGATGATGAACCCGAGGTGTGAAAAGTAGACAAATTACCAGCCTACACGGACCAGTACAATGAAAAAAGAAACATAGACATGTAAACCATTCAATTCCTGAACCGAGTGGCTGGAGCACAATCAACTGTAAATTACCTCTGAATCCAGGTCTGTTATCATCAGTGCGATGGAGACTGGTGGAAAAATAAAAGCCTTTGCTCAAACAAAGGACAAGCATCCCTAATGGTGATGTGGGTCAAGGCCCAGCGAGGCCTTTGACAAGTGACAGAAAAGAATCCTTAAGCACTGCGCTCCAAGGCCAGTGCTTCTATAGATTTAAATAGAAGATTTAGGTTTTTGTGCTATGAAGGTTACCGGGCCACAGCACACAGAGAATGGACAGATTTGTAGCATAATGTACACAAAACACAGGCTCCATTAGTGCAGGAGTATATTTACATGGTGCATAGAATCAATTAAATGAGAGGTTTCAGGCAAGGCCAGGTAGGTTTATTTTTGTGCTCAGAATCCCGAGTTCTTTCCTTCATCTCCATGGAGATGGAGTCTGCCAGAACAAACGGCCACGATCAAAGGGCACTGCAGAGGACGAGACCTCATTCATAACCGAGCCAAGAACAACAAGGACAGATTTCAGGAAAAACGAAACATCTGTCTTAATCTAAAAGCGCAAAGCAATCAAAAAGGATACGTATCTAAATGACATTTTTGTTTTGAATCAAACAGCATTTTCCGCCGTTTGTATTTTCTGAATTTCCAAAACAAAAGAAAGAGAAGTGCTGTTTTACATTGGATCAGTGAGAAACGGATTCTTCATACAGACTGTGAAGTCACGTTTCCACAGCTATCAAGAAGTTATCTTAATTCTAAATATATAATAATGAACAGTTATCAGATATCTGTTTTTTATATTTTCAGTTAAAAATAATGGACATGTATTAGACTATACATAGAGACATATTACGCTGGCATTAAATAACATAAAATTGCTTTTTCTAGGTATTTCTAACAAAAGGATGTGATGGCAAATTTTACACCTTTTTGTCTTCATACCACTGTACCAATCAATTTTTCATATTTTTTTATCTTTAGAAAGTCTCAAAAGCTCTATTCTATTTATTTATTTATTTTGGACAAACTGAGATAAATAGGCATGCAAAAAGTTTTATTTTTTATAGTTTTTGCTCACCACTAACTTCCACTTCTGAGAACCACAGAAATGAAGGTTAAAAAAAAATAAATAAAAGGAAAGAATACAAAAGTAAAGACAAATGTCTTTAAACATGCACATTTATTGTTTTTAATATCATCAATAATTGCTATTATTAATATATTTTATTATAATTACTATAAATAGTGGATAAATGAATATAATAGAAAATAGTATTGATAATTGTACTATTATACATTTTGATTATATTAAATATTATATTTACTTATACACTTTTTAAAACAAGTATACAAGTATAATTATTATAAGAGACTGGGAAGAAACACAAATAAACCTGCTTGATGTTGTTTAGGTTGTTGTTGTTGTTTTTATTGTGTGTGTTGTTTTAATCATGCATTTTTATGTTTTAAATTGAGCTTGATTTGAAGCATTCGATTTAAAACATTGATTTGCTCATTTACTTTCCCATCCTTAACTCTACCCCAATACACCACCAATATATCAGTCGCATTTCATTATTTGCATTTAGCACTGATAATCCATGGCTTTATCCAAACTGGTTGGTTTTTAATTTGCAACCCACCACTGTTTTAAACAGTCATGCATTGACCAGTTCAGGAAGTAGTTCGGTTGACTCCCAATAGGCCCCAATGGAGTCAGTGAGCGTGTGACTGACAGCTTTAAGCAGCACTCTAACCTCTCTCCTACATCTCTCAGTGTGCCAGAAAGGGGCGGTCAAGTGAGCCCCTCAAAACTGGAAAAAAGGGACATTCAGATGCAACCATGCAGAACACCTCACTGACTGCCATCCCTCCTCAAGCCGAGACGTTTCTCTTGAGTGCAGGTCAGAATATGAAAGGATGTGAATTTGGGTTAGGGTGGGGGTATAGTAAAGACAAGATCTTTCCCCTGAAGTCTTCAAACCATCTTCAAGTCTCCTCGGGTAAATGAGAAACATCTCTGCAGCACAAACACACCCACCGTGCTGGAAATGACATTCAGTCTGTAAAATCCTGTTTCTCCAATAGTTTAGAAACAGGTGTGCTTCTCTTAAAGCCTTTGAACGCCACTTCATGCATTGGAGTCGAAAGATGGAGCGATGGCCATCAGGACGTACGGTAACTGTACGACTTCTGAAGAGCAGACAGCTTGGAGATGAGGATACTTGTGGTGCCCATAGGACTCAAAAAGTGCGTAAGGAAGGACGCAGAAGCTGGGGGAAGGGCGCTTGGGCTTCTGGGCTTGTGCAAGTATGCCACCTGCTGGATAATAAGGGAACAACAGCTCGGGGATACCGCCTAGAAACACACTTCTGCATGGTCTCTTGAAATAAAACAGTAGACATGGATTCATATGTTTCATCTGTCTCTCTCTCTCTCTCTCACACACACACACACGCATACAGTCACCTTGCATTTGGTTTGCCTCAGGGAGACGGCCTCTATCAGGCTCCATTGTGTTTTGAGCGCTGAGAGGCCCTTCTGGCAGGCTAAGGTAGAGAGAGAGGGTTAGAGGCCATACTACAGAAGAGGGATGAGAGCGATTCAATCGCTCAACAAATGGACCAGGCTAATAGAGGCAGCCTCTGATCCTATCCGACACACAGCTGGGGGCCTACTAATAAGAAAGGGTTGAAGAGGAGAGACGAGAGAAAGCGAGAGAAATGGAAGAGGAAAGGGTAAACAGGGACTGCTCTATTGGCCTAATTATGAAGCAGATATAATATTAATGGTATAAGTTGATGCGCTATTTAGACACTGAAGAATAAGATGGTCTTGTCTGGAGAAGTCCATTTCGATCCTGTAGTAGGAGCTAATCAATGACTAAGGGATTAAATTACCATGGTAACTCTCTGGTTTCATTCACTGCACCACTGATATTAATGTTTTTGATGCTTTAATAAGCTGCAATAACTTGGTAACATAATGAAAATGATAAGAAATTGATGTATGCTTCGAATAGCAAACACTGGTTGTAGTTTGTATATATATATATATATATATATATATATAATTGCCACCTAAACATTCCTTCAAAAATTAGCGTTTTCTCAGGCTCTATCTGGAATCAGTAGGATTTTTAATGTTTTTAAGAGAGGCTCTTCTGCTTATCAATACTGTATTTAATCTATCAAAAATACCAAAAAGGTAGCCTGATATTGTGAAATCATATTGCAATTTGTAATATTGGTTTCCTAATTTAATATACTTTAAAATACAATTTATTTCTGCAATGCAGCGCTGAATTCCCAGCATTAATACTCCAGTCTTCAGTGTCACATGATTTTTCAGAAATCATTCTAATATACTGAATTATCATGAGTGTTGAAACTGTTGTGCTGCTTGATATTGTTTTTGAAACCTGTTATACTTTGTTCTTTGATTCACACAAAGTTTAAAGAAACAGCATTTTTTCAAACTGAAACAACATTATTATTATTCATTCGAAACATCCCTACGGAGTAAAAGTAAATGGCAATTCTTCTTAATAAATGGCATTCTTTTTTACTTTGTATTTGGCAAAGAATCTAAGAAAAAAGTATTATTGATGATATTCTTTACTTAATTGTATGAAAACTACTACAAAAAGCACTTTTTACAAAACTGTATAATAATAAACAGAACATAATTAATGACATACAGATTTTGATCCACTTAGACTTGCTAAATTTGTTTTACATGGCAGCATTGCATTCAAATAAAATGAAATGTGTATTGGGAAGGCAATGGATGGACATTATCATAACACCTTGCCTCAGTAAAAAATCCATAGAAAAAAGCACAGAGTATCACACTACCTTCTAATCTCCCAGACACCTGTGCTGAAAACTGATACAACCATCCCGATATAATCTCTGTGTCATTTTCTCTTCTACACTGGTGGTTTTAGTATGCAGTATGTAGTACGGGAGACATGGATGGATGCAGGATATCCCTACTCTTAACACACACAAAGAGCTGCTTAACATCCACACAGCAGGAAAGCTGCGGGGAAAGAGAGGAGGAGCTTATAACCCATCCACTGGCTTCATCACAATGTCACTGTAACTTTATTTACATATTTGTTCATGTATGTGTATCGGCCATTAATTCATCTCCAAGAGGTGAGATACGATCAAATACATGAGCAGAACATTAAATAATTCCTCTGAGACACACACACAGTGTCCCTCCCACTGTGTTTCCTTTGTGTTTGCCATTGTAACAGTTTTGTCTGGACATATGGAGTGGTTTAGGCCGCTGGGACCCCCAACGGCTCTGGCTTTGTGCCGGGGTCACAAAGGTTGCTGGGATTGTGTTCCAAGCTAATTCCCCCTTTCACTGACTCCAGATCAGAGTCTATAATGATCTGGGCGGTGCTGTACCGGGGTTAGATTATGGCTGTGACACCCACAGGGTGGGAAGAGAGAGAGTGAGACAGAGATAGAGAGAGAGAGAGACGGACCCCCACGAGGGCAGCAAGTCTTTAAATGAAACATTCTTGCGTTTTGCGCTTGGCATCTCCAGACTCTCTTTTTAACTTGAGGTATCAATGGCCGGAACACACACACACTCACTCACTCCCACTGTTATAGCCACACACACACACATCGTTTTCCACCTCATTTCCCAATTGCAGGCTGAGCAAACATTATAAAGAGGGAAGAGTGCGGGCACTGAAGAGAGCTAGTGTAATTGTAACAATAATGAAAGAGTTGTGAAGAGAGGCTCTTACTTCCTATTGCCCCCTGCATACATCCTCATCTCCACACACTCACACAGAGCAGTAGCCATCGTTCTGACTGTGGACGGACATGTCCTTTAAGTATTTGGACATTTCTACAGTTTTATCCCAGAAATTCCATATGGTACCTACAATACTGCATATGAAACACTAAATAAGATTTTTACCCTGTTTAATTATTGAATTATCTATTTTACTACAAATGATATATCAGAATGCAGCGTCGAAAGAATGATTTACGCAGAATAAACAATGATTGATTAACTTTTAGCAAGAACTATTAACTTTTCTGCCTCTGAAACAACTCACCATGCCCACCAAAAATCCAACTATAATTTGTTTTTGAAGGAAGCGTTGAATTTTCTGTTTTGTCCAATTTTCATCACATTACAGAAGAAAAATAGATGGCAAATGTGTTGTACATGTCTTTAAAAATGCATTTTTTAACCTTAAAAATGCTGCACCTACTGAAAATATTAGTACTAATTGAGAAATATGTTGACATTGTAGTCACATGCTGAAATCTCAGTAACTTTAAAAAGCATTATAATTATTATTTTTATTTTGTTTATTTTTTGTCACCTCACAGCCATTTTGAGATCACATCACTAGCCAAATAGTACTCTGTAAACCCTACACTGTAAAAAAAAAAAAAAGAAAGAAAGAAATTTATTTTTACGGCAATATAACAGCAGCTGGGGTTGCAGAAATTCTACCGTTAAATAACGGTAAAACCTTAATTTCTTTTACGGCAAAAAATTGGAAAATATAATATAAAATGTTTTGTTTTGACAATAGTTTTACGGTTTTATTTTAAATTTACAGTTAAATACCGTATTTTCTAATAAGACACTGTAATATCTGTAATAATGTTAATATACGGTACCGAACTGATAAAATAGTGAAATCCATTTTGTACACTGATAACTACCAAATGCAGGTATTTATTAGAAAGTCACATGATGCACAAAAGCTCATCACAAGTAGCTTTAAAATAGAAGGTGTAGAAGGTGCTCAGTTTGATTCACACAAACACTAAACACCATTATGGTAAGAATTATTAAACTAAAATGGGCAATAAACATTCATTTAACAACATTAAATGTAACATACAACCCTAATAA
>JAUCMU010000033.1:15382857-15393137 GCA_032275025.1 Enteromius treurensis
CATACAACCCTAATAAACATAACTGATACAAAAAACTAAGAAGAAACCAAGTTATTTCAAAGAAAAAACATCAAATTTAAACAAAATTTAAAATGCAGGGAATGTCAGTTTACGGCGTTTTCACCATTAACCATTTAACAGGTTTTTACTGTAGCATTTTCACTGTTTTTTACAGTTAAATTTCCGGCCATTTTTACAGTGTATAATCAACATTTTATGGCATTTTTATTATTATTATCATCAAAGAATATTAGTAAATATTTGTCAAATGCTGCATCCACACCTGTAATAAACTCCAAAAACCATATCAGCCAGAGAAACAACAACATGTATCCAATGTCCATGTATCACACACTCTCTGAATTAGCATTCTTTTGAATACTTCATAACAATTAAAAAGCTTGTCAAGTTTGTAATGTGACAAACATACCTGTGAAAATAATACTAGTGAATATTTGTGTAATGCTGCATCCACACCAATAGGTGCCAGTATAAACTCCAAGAAGCAAATCACCCACAAGTACTATAAAAGTATATCATGTTTGTAGACTTTTTGTTCAGTTATCACGTGACAAAACACCTGTGAAAAGAGTGTAATTAAATATTTTTGTATAGCATGCCAGTATAAACTCCAAGCACCATATCAGCCGATGAAACAAAAGAAAAGAATGCTAACAAAATCTCATTTTATCTTAATTAGCATTCTTTCTAACAGGTACCATTCATGTTGTCTTTATCAAGTGACTTTTGGCGTTAGTTGCATCACTTCACTGCCATTCACATCTGCTTGTGCATGGCATACCAAAAAGCCCTGTGTGAAAGTAAAGTCTCCATTGGATTCTCAGTCCGCTCATTGGGATCTTACAGGGCCTACAGTTTTATGACAATTGTGAATTCAGACACCTTTTTATTTCACTATAAAGTAGGAAGTATGCATGCTAAGATACAGTCTAATTTAGTTTCCTTTAGTTACAAATCACTATAATCACTGTATGACTGGACAACCTCTAAAAACCAAAGAAAAAGCGGCACGAGGCGCATTGAGCCATTAACTTTCAGCTGGAGTATCGTGCTCGTGTCTAATTCTGATGAGCAGAAGTGAACGGAGATATTTCCACCGCTGATATCACAAAGCCATTCTGACAGATATGCACATATGCGTCACATTCGCTACAATATCCACGAGTGTTCTCCACTCGGCGAGAGCTCGCGCAATCACTCACAGAGACACTTATAGTCTGCATGGGAGCGGGGCTGAGTGACTGAGAGAATGAGGGCTAAATTAAGAGCTCTCTGTATTTGCTATTGTTAAAACAGCATTCTGCTGATGAGCTGAACTCGCACGCTTTTAAAAATCATACTTTTCGGTGTTTTGTTTTTCGATATTATAGATTCATACTGACATCTTTGGCTTTTTTATTTTTTCTACCGCGCCCGTTCTCGGTCTCTCTCGCTGACTGTCATTCAAATTCATGTCCTCAAGGACCCAGTGCACACAAGGCCTGGGGAATAATAGACAAACCCATTTATCGGCTGCCTTTGTTTTTTTATTCCTCTTTCCCCCCTTTGGGAAATTCTGAGAGGCCATGTTCCATGTAAGATGGCAGCTGTCTCCTGACCATTAGCATTGCAAATGAGGTCAGAAGAGAGAGACCCTCAGCCCAGCATTTAGGGGCCAGAGACTGGGTCTCAACAAGCCCCATAGACAGGCGTTGAGCGCTGTCCAGTTTTGTCAAAGTGAAGGGTGACTGTTCAAGAGAGTAATTGGTCATTTGCAAAAAAAAAAAAAAAAAGTGCACGGCATTTATTACGTGATGCAAAAGACGTCTGAACAGAAGTGAATGGTGAACGGAACTTGTTATTTTAGCGTTTGCGAACAAAATAAATTCACAAATGTCAGTTCCTGGTGTGTTATTTGATTGGTTCCTCTCTGTAAAAATGTCATGTCCTGCGAATTTTATGTTGCTGGAAGGTCGCTCATTGAAAAAATACGCTTTTTGTTCGTGGTATATTCGTTGCGAAAAAATTTAGTATAGTGGTGCAATTGTTCTCAAAGACTACACAGACCTCAACGGCCAGAGAAGCAACTCACAGGTGATTGTTCTCCGAACCCTCAGCGAGCTCTATTGTCATGGTAACCGGAAAGTACTTCAGATCAGAGGGCACAGGCACACACACACATCGCTGTCACACGCACACACACACATGTTGGTTTTGGTGAATTATAGGGACTCTCCATAGGCGTAAAGGTGTTTATACTGTACAGACTGTATGAGATATTGTCCTACACTGACCCTACACCTAAACCTACCACTTTAGATTTTCAAAAAAGCACCATTTAGTATGTTTTATAAGCCTTTTGAATTACGGGGACACCCGTATAACCACATGAACACAAACAAACAAACTCCAAACTCCAGTGAAGTTTGGTGAGCACCAGCCACTCTTGCTAATCAATGTTGATTAACTTTCCCTCTAAATGACACTTAATAGTACACCAAAAAAAAAGAAAAGTCTGTCATTATTTATTTCCAAACCTGTAAGCTAGAAGATATTTTAAAAAGTGTTGCTAACATTAACTTCGATTGTATTTTCTTCCCATAAAATATGTTAATAGGAACAGTTCTTCAAAATATCATCTTTTGTGTTGCACAGATGAAGGAAAGCCATTCAGAATTGAAACATTTTGAGATTTGGCTGTCTCATTCTCCGGAGGGCCAAAGTCTTTAAAACAGCACCAGAGTCCCCACAAAAATGATTCAATCATTCAAATGCATGCCATGGATCAGTGAAATTGTTGACCTCAAATTACATGGCTAATGTATTCCAATTGGGTAGACACTCAAATCCACATGAGCAGAGACATAAAGAGAAGATAGGTTTACACTGCTCGCTGATACTGTAACACGCTACTCACAAAAACAACAACAAAAAAGCAGTGAGCTAATTCTGATAGCATGCATTGCTGCTTTGTGCATATTTGTCTATAGTAAAGAAAAACAAAGCAATGTGAAACTCTTTAGATACTTTGCTGTGTGTCTTCATGAGTGCAGGCTTTGTGCTGCAGGCACAGGAAGCACAGGGGGGTTGTGGTGACCAGGCCTGGGTCAGCTTTGTCTGTCTAGCTTTCCATCAGCGGCATGATGGATCTGTAGGGTGGAAAGAGGAGACAGACCCAAACAATCTACAAACTTCACTTTTAATGAGCAGCGCTATAGCAAATGAGTGATTGCAATTAATCACGTTGTATATGTGTGTGTTCTATGCATATTTATCATGTATATGTAAATACACACATGTACAGTTTATATTTTGAAAATGTTCACATGTTTATATTTAGATTCATTTCATTTCGATTATAAATTGATATATTTGATATGTGGAAACATAACCTATTTTTAAATATATATGCACACAGCACACAGAAATATATTATGTAAACAAAACTTTTATTTTGGATTAATCATTTGACACATATATATATATATATTTATTTCTTATGCTGCATTCAAAGCTGCATTTATTTGATCAAAAATACAGTAAAACACATAATATTGTGAAAAATGATTATTATTTAAAACAACTGTTTTTATTTTTTACTTGAATATATTTTACATGCAATTTATTCCTTTGAAGGCAAAGTTGGATTTTCATGAATTTCCAGTCTTTAGTGTCACATGATCCTTCAGATATCATCAGAATATGCTGATTTGGTGAAACAGAATGATTTAATGAAAAAAAATATATATTAAAAGAACAGCGTTTATTTTAAACAGAATGTTTATGTAAAACTTGCTGAAGTTTAAAAGCATTAATTTACTGTTTGTCAAAGGTAATCATTCGGACCACAAACCTTTCAAACTGTAAAAATAAAAACTTTACTGGTTTTTGCTTCATTTTAATTCATTTATCTTGTAAGTAGCTACTGTATGTAATAAAAGGCAAAAGGTACAGGCAGGGAATCTTTTTATTTATATATTCATTTATTTATACAAAATAAGGTATTCAGGATGATTTGCATATACTGTGAAATTTACTTAGTAAATTTTCTTCAAAGAATACCATGCACACTTTATTTTTTATAATAATTTTTTTCATATAAATAATTTTATTTATTAGGTTGCACGTATAAAATGTAAATTTGATGTCATATTTACAGATTTCTCATGCTATTCCCTTCTCAGTTTCCTGCATGGCTCTGCTAGACGGAATAATTTCGTCAACTTCATTAATTTCAAAACGCAACCTGTTGCTGTAAAAAAAAAGAGATTGTGTACAGTTAACTATCAAAAATATACCACACAGGCATCACAAATCCTTCATAGTTTAAGTAAAAGCTCAGTCAATGCACGCTAATCTATTTCTCCGAACTCTTTCCGAGCGCCGTTTCACCCTGACTCCTCACCCTGCGACCCACAGATGAGCCGTTAGTGTGTGTTTGTGTGTGTGGGATTGCCATGGGGACAGCTGGGTGTGGGAAGCTAGAGCAAACACGGCGAGGCCAGGACGATGACTCTGACCGACTCACAGGGGAGACAATAGAGGCTCCCGTCTGAGCTAATGGGGACACATGTAACGGGATTACGGCTCTGGACACTGATGGTGCAGGCTGGGGAGGTGGGGGGGACAACATTGGTAGCTCCTGCACTTCTAAACACCTCCCCCCTCATCTGTCCCTCCTGCCATACCCTGAGAACATCCCACTCAATCACATCCCACTGACACACTCAGCTACAGCAGGCCCATTCAGGGCCTCCAGGAGCACTCCAACCTGAACGGGCCTTTCCCACAGAAACCGCTGCTGCTTCTTTTCAAATCACTGTCAGCGTGCAGGGCAGGTTTATGACAGTGCTTAGTCCAAACTTGTGAAAATGCAAAAAGGCAAGCATCACAACATACACAAAAAACACTGTGTAATAGAAACAGTTTATTGCTCTGGGTCTAAACTTTACTTAAAAATATATATATATATTACTTAAGCCTAGTCCTGGGCTAGAACATAAGTCTGAGCTGTTTCAACTGAAATAAACGTGACCTGACTAATATTAACATATATCAGTGCCTTTGTTTTGTCTCAGGACGCACCCCAGTAATGTTTTATTTTTCTAAGCATGTTTATAAAAATTACTTAAATGCTCCCAATCGAACTACAGCGTAATCCTGTCTTAATCTAAGCCCTGTCTGTGGAACCGGGCCTAAATAAAAATATCAGAGCAATACAACTATAACTTTTCTAAGCTGCATTGGTAACACTTTAGCATAGGGACCAATTCTCACTATTAATTAGTTGCTTATTAGTATGCCTATTAATAACATTTTGGCTGTTAGGGTTAGGAAGCACATATTCTGCATGACTATATTCTACATCCTTAAACTACTATTAATAAGCAGCCAATTAGGAGTTTATGGGGATAAGTAGTAGTAAATAGCAGTTAATGGTTTTTTAACCTCGTCGACATGCAGCGCTGTTGCGTTACAGGAGAGAATCCCAACTTTCCAATCCTGCCCCACTATCTCTCTCCCACTTTGCTTCCTGTCAGCTCTGATCTGTCCTATCAAAATAAAGGTGAAAAAGCTAAAAATAAATACAAATATAGTGTGACCAGTGCATTTATGTAATAGAAAATACTGTAAAAACTGGTATACTATGTAATATTATTACAATTTAGCTGTTTTAATATTTTTTTAATTGTTGTTTATTACTTTCATGGCAACAATACATATTTCAGTGTCACAGGATCCTTCAGGAATGACTCGCTGTTCAAGAAACCTGTATTTAGGATATTCACCTGACAAAGCATTTTTTGGGTGTTGGGGGTGGAAACCTCTCTCAGAACTGCATAACAGCTGCATAGCAACACACTAAAAACCACTCAAAACACCTTAGCAACTACTCAGCAACCATCCACAACTCTATAGTATTGAGACATTGACTTTTGCACTTGCTTGCACCGCTTCCATTTTCCCCCTAGAAATTGAACTATCTAGTTGACATTTATGATTGAGTAGGAGGTCCGGGGCTAAGCTGCGAGGCAGTCCTTCCTCTCCTTTTTCTGCCGCAGCCAAATTCCTACACTCCTTCCAAGACACCCAGTCAATTAATAAGACATCGTCTCCTCCCCTTTGCAGCCCCCTGCACAAGAGGCCACCCAGGAGCGGACGGCCCTGTCTCTAAAGCAGCTTCTCTGGTGGCCCAGTGGAATGCCGACAGGACAGGAGGGAAGGGCCCCGGGACCGAGTTGGAGAAGAAAAGAAAAAGTCCCATCATTGCTCGCCAGGGCAGCCTGGTCAAAATTTTGGGGAGGACAATAGGAGCTGTAGGTCCCGTGCAGAAATCCTGTATTTCCCGCCACTGACTCTTCAACACCTCCCACTTTAGACCCCAAGCCCTTTCTGCTTTCTGTCCTGTTCAGTGCGTTTTGGAACTTGTTACTCAGATACACCCATTTCTGCTCAAATCAGGACCTGTGCTTTTAATGTAGTAAATCTAGTTCAATCTGTTTAGTTATATATAAATACAAATTATTTTATTAAATTTGTTAATTTTTTAAAAAGATTTATTTGTAATCATTGGTCCTTTGGGCAAGGTCCTCAATAGTCAGATTTTCAGACACCATCATGATATTAATATTAATAATATTAATAATAATAATAATATGGAGAAGAAGAGGGTGACTGAAAAAAACATTTCGTATTTCACATTTGTCTGACAAACGTAAATGTTATTTATTGTTGTTGTGTTGTATTTTGAAAGATACAATGCAGTGTACTGATTCTTGTATCTTTTTTAGATTTCTCATTAATATAATAATAATTCTTAATATATAATAGCCACCAAAGACATCACCATGATGATATTGTTGTTGTTGTTGTTATTAATAATAATAATACATGTTTTGTATAAAATTATATATATATATATATATATATATATATAATTTAACAATTTTCTGATAAGTTTAATAAATATTATTATTATGGTGTAGTCTTTTGAAAGATAAAATTATGAAAATATACTTTTATGTACACTATGTGAAAAAAAGCTAGTAAAACAGTATGTGTGCATCAGAGGGTGATCACATATCTTAATATATAATCTATAAACTTTTATATATAACATTTATTAGGCTATCTTAAAAAAGAATAGCAAGCCCCTAGTGAAAAATATAATTGTGTATTTAATGCATTTTAATTGTGCAGAAGCAGTGCTTGTTTTATCATGCTACAGTGGGGCTCTTGCAAGTATACTTCAAGTAAACTTAATATTTAGCATTTAAAGTCTGATATTATTCAGAGATCAAACTTTATCAGAAGTGACATTAAAGCTAATTTTCTCGACTTCAAGAAAATGTTAAGAGTATTTTGCTAAGTTAAATTTTTTTTATCAATAAGTCTTGAGTTATTTGTCAGTAAATATGTAAATAGATTTGAACTTAGTATGAAGTAAATGTAGAGTATTTTAAATATATTTCTTCTTTACTAGGGGAGTCTTGAGGGGGAATATTTTAAGTGAAAGAAAATTTGAGTTATTTTGTAAAAATAACCTAATAATCAAAGCCTTAATAATATTCATAAGCTTCAAAGTAGTCACGTTTTTTTTTTTTTTCCTTTCTTTAATGAAGGAATACTACTTGGATAAAACCTTATTGTAGCCACTCAGAACATAACATGAACTGAAAACATGGAAAAGTGTTTTTGTTCCTACCATAAAGTCAAAATAAATGCACACGACACAAGCATTTTTGTGAATTTAGAGATTTTATTCCATTTGTGACAGTTTAAATTATATTACTCTTGTTTAATAAGATATGTATTCGAAACTTTAAAGCCCTTATTTTTTTAATAAACACCTCAAACATATTTTGAATCACAAAACAAACAGCTGCTAACAAGACCAGTTAATAAAAGGAGCAGACTTTCTGACATCGCACAGACAGAGTTGATTCAACTCATCTGAGACAGAAACACTCATGCAAGACACTCCAATTCGCATTTGTATCAACACAATGGACTGACATAAGCACACAATCCTTAAAAATATGAACTTTCCGTGGATACTGTGTTCTATTATTTCAAAAGAATCTTTAAAAAAAAAAAAGCAACGCACACATCAACAGGGTTCAGTGTCATACTGTGTGGTGAAGTATATGGCTTAGCACTTACAAAATACATCTCACTATAAATATGACTTGATTTTAGTGCTTTTAAGCGTTATAGTTTAATAATAATTTAACTATATATTAAATTAAATTAATATGAGGAAAAACTCTAGCCCAGCTAGATAGCCTTTTTTTTTCCTCGTAAGCCATTCAGGTCTCAAGTTGAAATCTATCTTCATATAATGGCTAAATATTAAACATCTAGTGCACATTAAAGACTAATACACAGACAGAAAAGCTCTTATGTACATCCCGTAATCAACGACCATCGACACAAACTTAAAACTGTGTAAACAGCGCCCCTTGGTGGCAGCGTTTGGTTGCACGGCAGGAGAAAACGAGAAAAGAAACCCTTTTAAACCCCCAAATTCCCTTTGCAATTGAACTCAACTTGAGCTGGACCAACTGGACAATCAAATGCAAAAATACATATTTCAAAACTAAGCGGCTTCCCGAGACATTTTGAATGGTTTTAGATCATCACGGTCACAATGTGTGAATTTGCTGCAACACCAGAGAAGTATACTGGAGAGTTACATCATCAAACTTGTGATCCATAAACCATAAACAACAGCAAGAACGTATACGATGAACATTTGCATTTTTTGTGTGGAAAGTGCAATTAAGGTCTGACAGGAGGGAAATAAAATGAAATAGGATTGTGCTAGTAATATATGCTGCTTAATATGGCTTGAAACAAACAGAATTTCATTTATAAATGTGCTTCACAGCTTGAACGGCTGGAAGACAGAAGCACATGGACAAGAACCGAGAAAAACAACAACAGATTTTTAAAGGCTTTACTAGTAAAAAAATAAATGGTTGGTTGGAAAAGGCTGTGATTTTGCATTAAGTTTTACTGCTACAATGAAGACTTTGGTAAAATAAAACAGATATGCCATTTATTTGATTATAAAACCCCTCTCTGTAGATTCAGGATGAGCGGAGACTCAAACATCCAAGGCATGGCATGCGTGGATACTTTCAGAAAGGAAACAAGGCCGTGGCCTTCAGAGACACTTGCATCAAAACAACGTACAGACTTGTTTTATGTAATCCATTCAAAATCGTACGCAATCCGTCCGAAATACATTTTTAATGCAACTTCAAGGCTTTTGAATAAACGTAACAAACTTGAAAAAAATGATAATTTGCCCAGTCACAAAAAATTATATAATAAATTGGCTATATACTGTACACTAGCCTTCAAAACTTTGGGGTCGGTAAGACTCTTATGTCAAGTATGGTAAATATTCTTAACATTTAAAGCAAGATGCAGTGCATTTCTGCGATGGCAAAGCTACATTTTCAGAATCAATTACTCCAGCCTTCAGAAATTATTCTAATATGCTGATTTTCTGCTTAATGAACATTTCTTATTAGAGCTGGGTATTTCAAATTTCACAAATTATTTTCGCGTTTTCGGTTTACAAGCTTGCAATTCAGTTTGATTCTGATTGGATTCAATAAAGTTGAACCACTAACTTTACAATTACATAATTAAATGTGGTTGTCATAACTAACCCCTAACCCTGGATAACCATGGATTTAGCGAGTCGAACATAAATTAAATATTAATTCATAATAATTAAAATGATAATGAATATGTTACACAGTGCATATATTTAGTGAAATATTTTCCATGTGTGCTCACCCAATGTTTTTCTGAGGGAAAAAAAAACAAACCAAAAAAAGTGTCATGTGACATTGTTTACAAGCTGTTATATTGACATCTTTCGTAGTTGAGCCATTGCAATAAGGATTTTGGTTTCTTTTAACATACCTTCAGATGTCCATTCATGTTTATTTCGTTAAAGCAGGGGAGATTATCAAACCAGTATTTATTGTTTGAATATTGCAATAAAATGGACAGAAATCTGAAAACTTGTTTCATACCAAGCGTACCAAAGCACAAAGCTTATTAGTCTAACCCAGCGGTTCTCAATCCTGGTCCTCGCGGCCCCCTGCTCTGCACATTTTGCGTGTCTCTCTTTGTTAACGCACCTGATTCTGATAATCAGCTCATTAGAAGAGAGATGCATTAGTGCATTAGCTGTGTTCCCAATCGACATGGTCCCTACACAGTGTCCGTTAAAGTTCACTTCACTTCGGAACATTCAT
>JAUCMU010000033.1:15393237-15416358 GCA_032275025.1 Enteromius treurensis
ATCAGAATCAGGTGCGTTAACAAAGAGAGACACGCAAAATATGCAGAGCAGGGGGCCGCGAGGACCAGGATTGAGAAACACTGGGTTAGACTAATTGATTCTTGGGAATTTAAGAATCGATATAGTTTCGTAAATATAAGTAACAATTGAAACTGAGAAATTTATATTGTTACCCAGCCCTTTTTCTTATTATTATCTAGACTTGTCTATTATATGTTGATATTATATCTTACTAACCCTAAATGGTAGCATGTGTTGACAAGTAGAAATACAACTACACATAATCTAAAACATTGTTTCTTTGAAAACCTTAAATCACATGCTCTTTTAAACTCTTGTTAGTTGAGTCAACTCCATGTCATTTCTCTACTTTTAAAAATTAAGTGAACAGGAAAATAAATCTAACATTTGATATAATTAATCTAATATAATACAGTCAATGTTATTCTCAAGATTCTTGACTCCAGAGACCCCCCAAAAGTATACAACAATTTAAGGCCACATGACCTTTCCAGCTGTTCATGCTTGATCAAGGAAAATGTTTTACCTGATAAAATATTTAGAATTTGTATTATTAAAATGCCCCCAGAGTTATAAAATGCTCCTAATTGACAAGACATCTAGGCCACCTGATTGAGATGACTGATATACATATCAAAATTCAATTTAAACCTAATTTTGATGCTTATAAAACAAAGGTTCTTGATGCTACTTTCTTTTTTGTTTTAAAGTTTCAAATGTCAGTTTTGAACTGTCAAAGTTTGACTTAAACATCTAAAGGACACCCACCTCTAGATCAAAGCAATTCTACTAAAGATTTCATGAAACCGAATGGGAACAAGTTTCCATGCACTTAAATCCTTGAATCCTTTAAAGTACATTCCAACTTTAAACTGATAGTTTCATTAAAGTGAAGATTCGGTCATTAGTTTTTTTTGTCTGTTGAACACAAAAGAAGAGATTTTGAAATAGGTTGGTAACCACACAGTTGACCTCCACAGCATTTTCCCTCCATACCAGCATTCCTTAATGTCAAATTTATGTACAACAAAATAAATGGGTGAACTCAGCTCTCCATCTTTAAATCCACGGTCCCTTTAAAAACAAGGTATATCTTAAACAGTCTAATCAGCCCATCTCTAGAGCAGATGAGCCGCCCACACCCGGCGCTATCACAGATACGAGCGCACGGGGCCCTGCAAGATACATTTCACAAGCAGACAACACAATTTACAAGCACTAAAATAGGGCAACAAAAATGGAGTGCGCAGATCAAAGGAGTGCGTTCAGTTTAAGGACCGATGCTCAGTGCGCTTCTATAAACGCTAAACCAAAACCCACGTCTGGCCTTTAATCTCATAACAGCTAAAACAAGAGGAAACCCCCAAAGAACTTACTAAACCTTAAAACCAGTGCTGTGTTTGTGCGATTGGACACAGAGAGCCAGCGGGACAAACACTGCACGGCAAACCATCCAATAAAGCCTCAGTCCCCAAAGGAGCGTTCAATGTAGGACTCTCTCTGCCTCCCCTCATTCCCGTTCTATTAATACACCATAACAAAAGGAGGAGGCAGTAATGAGGGAGCTTCAGGGAGAACAGTGATGGGTAAGGGCCGAACGCAGCAGCTTTCAGACACATGAAAGTGAGCGGAGCTCCTGCTGTTCTTATTGCTCTTGTCCTTTGCCCGGGTTCGAGTGGGGAGGAGCACCGGTTTTGTGTGTTTGATGTGTGTGTGTGCGCGCACGTCCGTGCGTACCTGCTGCTGGGTCCCAATCTACCCCTCAATATTTAAAAGCTCGATAATGAGATGTCTCATCTCGGTTAGTGCACAGGAAGTGGAATGCATGGTTTACTTAGAGACCAGAGCCTTGCTCTCGTCCCTAAAAATGGCAGTTATTTTTTTGCACTGATGAGGCACTGTTTAGATTCGGTATTTTCTAATGCATAAAGGTCTTTCAGGATATGAACAGAAACATAAGAGGAAAGGAAGAAAATAACTTTTGCATAGCAATGTAGAGTTCAAGTGCCTTTCGAATTGTTTTGTAGTGCTTGAAAGATGTGAATACAAGCAAGTCAGCCATCACAGCATAAAACTCTGAATAATACAGTAGTAGTTCAGGCTAAAAGTTTAAAACCATTCATTTCGACTGTAAAAATGCCACCACCAGCTAGAAAACACGAACACAGAACACCACAGAATCAGCTCAGCAGTACTGCATGCTCTTAAAACGAAAGGTTGTCTAGTGGCATCAACGGTTCATCGAATAACCATTAACAACCATTGAACCAATTGGAAAAAGGGTTTTCAGATTATTAAATGTTCTTCACGCTTAGAAAGAATATGTCTTCACTGGAAGAATCCAAATTGGCTCCTCATTTTGGAGAGGAGAAAAAAACCATTTGAAACCCCTTTCAAGAGACGCTCCTGAAAATTTGAAGTCCTGCAACACTGCACCTCGTTGTCACAAATCCTCCAAGGCTTGTGAAACAGATGACACTAAGAAGACAAAAAAATGCAAACGCATCAGTTTAAACACCACAGACTCTGCTGCAGCACGTCTTAAAGGATCATTCGTCTAACACGGGGCCAAAAACACAACATGCCACCATCAAACAGGAAACCACAGATGTCTTTTAGCTGCCGTGCTTCGTAACTTCATTTCGGGCTAAAATGTGGCCCTGCAGTCATGGTTATCGGTAAGCGTGGAATTAGACTTTGCAGATGCTTAAAGTCAGCATGAATCAATTTTCTTTCCCCTCATGTGATGCATTTTCTATGGAGGAACAAGTATAAAAAGACAATAATGTAGGGAAGGACGTGAGTCTATGCATCTGATTAGATCATGAAAAGTGGCAGCATTACGGAGCACAGTTTGCTAAGTTTGCTAAAACTGTGGCAAAAGAACCATTTAGTTACTGGTTTGCATTATCCAAGTGATAATTGCAGGGGAAGAAAGAATAGAATCTGGTGCGGGAGAAATTTTAAATAAGCCCATTTTGATTTTACATTAACTTTAGGCAGATTCGTTCTGAGTTTGAACTTGCACTCAGGCATTAACACCCAAAAACAACACCTCTAGTCTTCTCTCATTTTAGACAAAGTCACATTAGTGAAATTTCAGTGATAACCCAAAAACGTCCATAGTCTACTTTTGATATTAGCAATGCACAAAGCAATGCTCACACACAAGTCACATTCAAACCCAACAGCTTCTTCTTCTGGTCAACACATCAAATTTGTCTGAAAAGACAACCTAATGCAAAATCTGCCTGGAGAAATGTTTCTAAATGTGCAGATTCCTATTGATATGACCAGATTCCGCCCATAAAATGTCTCAAGAGCAAGAGTAAATGTGACTGCACCTTCAGTCTCTTAAAAATGAATTCAAGTTTAAAAGAATAAACAACCTGAGCAAAGGATCGCAACAGAAATTTTAAATAACATGTAAATATGACACAAACCGTCGCTTTTAGCTTGCCAAGGGTAACTAACAAGAGTTTTACAACGAACGAAACGCTTCCACCTAATAGTTGCTACTTCAGTAAAATCTTTTGGAAGAAGTCAAAGATCAAAGTTAGACATGTGAATCAATACCACAAAGCTCCCAGCACAAATGGAGCCGTCATATTTATTAAATTGGTATCTACCAAATTTGTATCATATACCAAATTTGAGAGAAGTCTGTAAAACTAAATTGTATTAAATGTAATAAATTCTATTAATATTCTTGCAAAATACATATCCTTTCCTTTTCTTGCCCAAAACAAGTGCCTGGGCTTTCAGGACACTGCAGAAGCAGACTTTCCTTTTTTCGCCATCAGTGGAAGGTTTGATGCTCCTAAAAGTGAAGTTCTTCTTCCTGTTTGAGACACTGGACTGGATGCGGTGATTTTTCGCCATGCAGGACTTGAGCCAGAAGTTCACTCAAGCTCATGGTTATGCTTCAGCACTCCTGGTACGCATCTATTGCTAGTGATGGATTTAGGTTGGTCTTTGCATGCAAATTCTGGAGTTGCGGTAACAGTGGGATAATTATGGATCCTAATTACGGAAACTATTCTGTTGCCCGATTCTCAGATGGTTTTAACTCTGTAAATGTGAAGGCAGGCCGAGGTTCGCCCTGAGAGGGCTCATCGTCAGGGCCCAGAGTTAGAGGTGTGCTCACGGAGGCCTGGGGAATAATGGCTGTCTCTCCAACTGGTGGTGTCTTATCCTGAGACTGTGAGGAAGAGGATGATGAGTGTGTGCTCTCGCTGGAGCTGCTGCGGGTCTCTGTGCTGGTGCTGGTCTTCTTCATCTTTCTGCGTTTGGCCAAAGGAGCCTTGTCAACTGTCTGGAGTCGGAAGCCCTCCCGCTTACACTTATTAAAGGCCTGAGGAAGACAATAACATTATAATGTTATGTTGTAATTTAAATATTCTAGCACTCCTACTGTTTTTTTTCTTCTTTCTTACATTGAAGGTGGCTTTGACACAGGTGTGCACTGATATGGTAGAAGATCCCAGGATGTCAGGGGTCATAAGAGGGTTGGAAGAGAGCTGACTGTCATCCTGTAGCCACGCATTATAGCGTAGGCCACACATTTTTATCCGCTTGTCAGGGTCTACTGTCAGCAGCTCTGAGAAGGTCGAGCAAATGTTAGTTTTTAATATGCAAATCAAAGCAAAATGATCTCTAAACATCTTCAGCCTTGTCCTACCTTGTATCAGATCTTTGGCCTGATTGGACACGTTTCTCCAGGCTTCACCTTCGAAAGAGAAGTCTCCTTGTTTGATCTTCCTCATAATCTCTTCTGCAGTGGTGTGCATTAGACTCTTCCCATGGCACTGAAATGGGACCTGGCCAGATAGCATGGTGTACTGCAATAAAAAAACAAACAAAAACACAAGTCCACCTTAATATGGGGTACCTCAAGGTTTTATCTTAGGACCAATTTATTTTCTTTATATGCGATTAATTAAGAAAACAAAATACATGAAAATTTACCTTCACTGTTTTGTTCATGATACAGAGCTGTACCTTCCTTTTAAAGTCAAATTTATTTTTTCTAAATACATGTTCTTGGATTTATTGTGCACAAACCATGCACAAGTTTGCATTATTTCAAAGAAAAAAAATGTCTCTGTAAAAAATTAATATTAGAATGTAAATAATTTAATCATGAAAAAGCCTCTAAAGACAAATTCCTGTTATGAAGATGTCACCAGGTCTGTGCTGTAGAGGGAAACTCTCTAGTCCTCCACAAATGACTCAAAACACTCTTTTTGATCCAATCCATTCCTGACTAATAAAGTCAAGCCCTGCCTTAACTTTAACACGATAAGAAATGTGTCACACCATGGATGTATAATGGATTAAAATCTTATCTCATTTTTTGATTGCCAAGATGATGTTTAAATGTTGGGACGGAGCACATTAATAAACATTTCTGTAAATAAGTACAAATTAGCCTAAGGACTTTTCCCCATCTGTAGTCCCTGAAAATAACGACACAAAAATCACCCTTAAAGCAAAATACACATCTTCTATCAACATTTTAAAGCTATTTTGAAGAGTTAAATCTTCTAGCTTAGACGTTTTACCAAACTAAAATCTTTCTTGAACAGGACAATCAGTGACCTTCTGACCGTTACCAAATTTCCTCTTTGTTATATGCTTTTAAAAAGCTCAACCAGGTGCTCCTCAGTGCTTAACGTTTAAAGATAATTGTCCCTTCTCTATTGGTGCCAAGGTCAGAAAATAGCCATGCTTCATTGTGTCCTCATCAACAAATTGTGCCCTTAAGACTTATTTGTGGACAGTTGTAATGCATATTTTTTAGTTGTGTGTGTTTGAGCACAACACACTGATCGGCTTTTTTGGCTTTTTAATGTGCTATATCAATGAATTAGGGATATGAATGCATAATTTTTATGAAAAGTAAAAGAAGAAAAAAAGTGCACAGCTAAATAAGGTACAAAGCTCGAGTCTTTCTCAGCACTGTGGTCTCTCTCCATGCTGTGCAGAGCTCCAGGGTCTCTCAGCTCACGGCCTGCCAGAGATCATCACGTCAAACTCTGCTGCACTACTCCGTTCTCCCCCCAGCCAGGTCCTGCTCCCCAGTACAGAGTGCCACAAAAATAATTCCGCTATGGACATCTCCCCCCGGCTCCATCTCACTATCTCCTCTCATCATCAATGAAGTCCTAGCTGGAAGAATCTCTGCTTAAATGGAAGTCACGAGGACTCCGATCAGCAATGCTAAGCTGTTTTGCAAAGGCTTGATAGTTTGCTTATTTTGGTTGGTGTTCAAGTGAATAACTGTCAGAAACAGCAAGACATGGATTCATATCCAAAAGGAGTAAATAATCTCAATGAAGCAGCATAAAAGCTTGTGTGGATACAGAATCTCAAATTTGCAGAAATAGGAGAAAGCATGCTTATATTCATACAAAAAGCACCATTCAGTGTTTTATTGCAATAAAAAAAGGCTGAAAATTAGATACTACTATAAGACAAAGGTTCATTTTGCACTTGCTCCTTTCCCTTCTCCATATAATGAGTTTCTAACCCTAGTGGGCTTTCCAGCAGATCAATGGTTAACCGATTGTGGATTTTTTTTGATGGCTGTAATCTGAATGGGTAGCCAATGGCCAATATAAAACCAGTATACATTACTGTATATATCACATCACTAGGGCTGTCAGTTGATATATTAATTACATGAAGCCTTAATTAATTAATAAATATAATTAATCACATATTATATTGACTGTAAAAAGATTACTTAAAAATATTTTTGTTAAATGAGAAAGTATTAATTAGACATGGCCAATAGTAGCTTAAAAAACAGATATTTTACTTCTTACAACATAAAATGCATTACAAACTAGGGCTGCACAATTAATCAAATTTATCATTGCATTTACAAATAAAGATACCACAATTACATAATCGTTCGAAGCAACAATTAGTCTTTCAAAATCGTTAAGATGTCTTCTTTTCTTTCTACATGTTGTCTTAAGGGTTTTTGTCTCCTCAACCACCACCAGTGTGAGCTAAAGGTGGAGAGGGGAGAGAGATACAGCCAATCAATGGATGGGGATTATTGGGAGGCCATGATAGACAAGGGCCAGTGGGATTTTGGCCAAACCACCGGGGTTACACCCCTACTCTTTACGATGAGTGTCATGGGATGTTTAATGACCACAGAGAGAGAGTCAAGACCTCAGTTTAATGTCTCATCCGAAAAGACGGTACTCTTTTGACAGTATAGTGTCCCCGTCACTATACTGGGGCATTAGGATCCACACAGACCACAGGGTAAGCACCCCCTGCTGGCCTCTCTAACACCTCTACCAACAGCAACCTAGTTTTACCATCCAGGTACTGACCAGGCTCAACCCTGCTTCGCTTCAATGGGCAACCAAGCTTGGACTGCAGGGTGATATGGCTGTGAATTAATTATTTATATTAAATAATTGTGTGTTTTTTAATAATAACATTTTAAATAAGAAATGAATAGTGCCTACAGGTGCTAGTAAATGTCTGATTCATTGAATGTAGTAAACAGATCACATTATTACAGTGCATTAACTGAGTTAAAATATTTACACGTTAAAATGACCTAATTTAATTTAGATATAATGACTTTAATTGACAGAGTTTACTTAAAATTGAAATAAATAATTTGGAAATTAATCAAATGAATCTTAAATTAATAAAAATACCCAAAAACCACAAAGCAAAATGTGTAGTTTTTCATAGGGAGCATCATGGGAATCCATAAATGAGCAATCTTGAATATGAAAATTGCCCTTACCAAAATAACTCCTAAACTCCAGAGGTCACAGGACTCATCGTAACCGTCATATTTGAGGATCTCCGGTGCAGCATACTGAAGAGTAAAGCAGGGGGTCTTCAAGAGCTGATTGTCCGGGGGTTTGAGTCGTGCAAAGCCGAAGTCAATCACTTTTATCTCTGAATTCTCAGTGTCATCAGTGAACAGCAAGTTCTACAAAGAGAAAAGAGAGATTAAAAAAAGGCCTTATTAGTTAACCAGCTCAAATATTCAGTAACTCACTGTTCACCAAATCGAAATACAAGCAAAATTGAGGAACACAGGCCTGAACTTTGCAAGACAGATGTTTCTTGAACAAGTTTCCTTTTAATTAAGCAAGCCTTGTCAATCCTGAGGCCTAACTTCTATGTAGAGTTCTGCCCAACCTGTACTTTGGGGCCCATCGGCCTGGAGTGCTTGTACATTTAAGATAATGACAGTGGATGAGTTGTGGCATGCTGTACCTCAGGTTTGAGGTCCCTGTGCACCACACCGACATCATGCATGTGGCTGACGGCAGACACCAGTCTGCGCATAATGCGACTGGCCTCCGTCTCGCTGAAGTGCTGCTTCCTTCTGATCCTCTCCAGCAGCTCTCCACCTTGCAGCAGCTCCAGAACAAGATATGTGTGTAGCTACACAAACGTAAAACAGTTATTGTAATATCCTTGATAAACTATTACACGTTTTTTATTATTTTAAACTAGATTGAATTTTTATATTTTCACTTTTTAATTTAAGCTGATTTTAGTTGAATAAATAAATTGAATGGAAATGAGAAATGCATGCCTTGCAACTGGCTGAAATAAGTACTTATAAATACTTATTACAGTACACATTTATGTTATTTATTAAAATGTCGTTTTATGGTTATATTTTTTGTTTAAGTTCAGCTTAGAGAGCTCGAGTCATTCAGTATCACAACGCAGTGGTTATCATATGTGCTCCAGAAATGTTGAGCCCCGGTGCTCACATAAGCAATAGGGTTCGAGTCTGGCCTCAGACACATCCAGAACAAATTTCCCCTCTCTTTGCAATAATTTCCTGGCACTTTCTTATCAATCCACATAATAAAAGAGGCATAGGCAAGGCCATTTTCCCTGTGCACAAAGTATGCACTCTTGCTCTCAAGGTCGATTTAAGTTCAAGTTCATTACTTTTCTGAGCTCTTCTCAGTATTATTTATGAGAATGAAGTCTTACGGTCCAATCACTGATTCAGAGACTTCAAATCTCATGAAAGAGCCTCTGTGCTGTCAGTTCACCTCTGTAAACATGACTGTAACAATATTTAGTAACACGTGGTGTGTGCATGAGACCAGTTTCTGTGTGAACGTCGTGATGAGTTTAACAACAGTAGCTGCGTCTAAAAGCCTAGGCTGTCTCGCTGCCTAATGAGGCAATGACTTTTTGCAGGAAGGCACCTTTATTTAAACTAATTTCAGACAGGCTTCTGAGGCAGCGTAACGGTTTAATGATATACAACAAAACAGAACGAGTTACGGTGATACCTGAAAACAAATATTGAATTACGATAATACTGATTTCTTGCTAGAAATGACATCGAAAAGTGGAAAAAGTTGGTCAGAAATATACATGTACACACAAAGTGGCCACCAAAAGCCACTTTAAGATGCCATCTTTATTTTTTAGCTCAACCGTCACACATCATGTCTTCTTCAAACAAAAGATAAGGGCACTTAAAAAGCGTTACGTTGATAATGACAAATTATTGTGATGCAAAGATTGAAAATTTATCTAAAGGAAGGTAATGTAAAACTATTTAAAGCAAAGATTTAAAGTGTTGAAGGACGTTTTGGACAGGGAACCCCTGACAAAGCTTTGGTTTGGGCCCCCAGAACTCTAGGACCAGCACTGGGCATAAGACTAAATATAAAATTAGGCAGAATAAAGAAATGCATAATTTGCAAGAATAACCAAATGGCAAACTATATGAAAGCAATTACACGGATAGAAAATCTATTATGAAGTGCAAAGCCCTCTATCCTGGTAAAGACGTACATTTAATGACAGAAAGAAAGTCAGAGGGAATGCTGCCTTTGAACTCAAAAGGAGCTGGAAAAAATCACTTGGCAAAGGTTCAGATTCAAAATGGTTTAATACATGGGCTTCAGTCTCATTATACCCTGAATGAGTGTGAATAAGTGAACGGCGGAACAAGTGTTTGCGTGCCGTACGTGGGTGGGATGAGACAGAAAAGAGTGTATGAGTGTGCAAGCGTGTGCGTGTACGAAAGAAGAAAGACAGGCAAATGAAAAAGAGCAAGCTAATATCTCTCATTATCTCTGGTATAGAGGAACAAAGACCCTGACCGGGCAGGGCGGCTTTGCTTTTCATCTGGGGCACGGCACTGGGTACAGAGGGTGGGGGTTGATAACCTTCAATTGGCAAGTGGGCCTGCACACACACATACACACTTTACAGATCTGAAGAGGTGCCCAACTGACTCGAGCTTATCATACTAATGAAATATAGGACGCCTGATCAGGATTTCTGGCACACACACACACACAGGATATAAAAATACTACAAAATAACATCAAAATATAATGTTCAACAATTTGGGTTCAGTTACTTTTTTCAAAGGAATTAACACTTTTATTAAGCAAGTGTGCAACAGAATTAAAATTTAAAGGCACCAAATGATTTCCATTTTAAATCAACCTATAATGAAGCTTGAACAAAAGTGTGTCATGGATTCCAGGAACATATTAACAGTTTCCAACATTGATAACAAAGGTTTCTTTAGCAGTGACTCTGGAAAGTGGAGTAATTGCTGCTAAGAATTCAGAAAAATATATTCCATTAAAAGGAATTAATTCGATTTAAAATTAAAAAAAACTTTTTCAAGAACATTAAAAAATGTATTATATTTTATCTTTTAAAAAATATTGTTATTTTGTTGAAATATCATACTTTTTGTATTTGTAATCACATTTTTTTTGGTCTGTTTTTAGTCTCCCATTGACTTGTTTTTTTCCCGGTAAAGCAGATTTGATGCACTTCTATATTTAGTTTTTACTTGCAGGAAACTTAAATCCGTGTTTTTCTCTAGGATTTATTTAATAAGTAAAAAGAACCTGCTGTTGTTGTAATGAAAACCGACTGTGGCATTATTTCTCTGTTTAGCTTTTTACCTTCTTTGGTGCTGCATCTGATAAAGACTGGACTGTAATTGAGACGAAGTACAATGAAAAGGAAGGGGACAGTTTATCAACAAAAGTGAATTAAATCTGGGGCAGGTGCGAGAACAAAGAGAGTTCAAACTTATTCAGGCTAGCCCAGTTCATTGAAAGAATGAGGCTTTGAAGTGCACATGAGGTCTTACCTGGTCGTGGTAGATCTCATGTAGCTTGACTATGTTGGGGTGTCCATCACACAGTTTGAGAGCAGCGATCTCTTTCTGCGTCTGTGCCTCCATTCTGCAGAACAATAAACTACAAATGACTTCCACAAATATTAGCCTGTATATTCTAACTGAAAATACATCTAGAAGACTGTTAGCAGGCTGCATGGCTGGTACCTTTTACTGACGATCTTTGCAGCGTATTTCTGTCCTGTCTTTTTGTGAGTGCACTGTCTGCATATGGAGAAGCTTCCCTCTCCCAGAGCGTTCTCCCTCAGGTTCATCTCATAGTTCATGTAGAACGGAGAGTCCTACAGTACAGTCCACTTACAATGTTAATCAAGGTTTCTTGCTGTAAAACAATTAATTGCAATATACATTCACATGACCTAACACAGAATTAAATGAATTTCATTTGTAACCATACCTTAAACATTTTTTATACATAAATGAGCCCTGTTTTGATTGGCTAGCCTCTATATTTTGTAGAATTTTTAAACTGACATTTACCATAATCAAGTTAATGATTAACGGAATGATCCTTTTTTGTTTATTTATTGAGATAAATGGTCTGTGAAGGGAGCTTTGGTTGTAAATGTTGCAGTATGTCTGCAGAGTACATCAATTTTTTATTTTATTTTAGAAAAGCAATTAGAGATTGCTTTTCTATTTTAGAAAATCCATGTGCACTTGATCATTTCTGACACTTCTGGAGAAGGGTATTAAAATGTCAGGTTTTTGTATTTTCTGCTACTATTTTTAACGGCTGGTCTACGTAAAGGAGATGGATGTTGTTGGCTTTTTTATTGTATCATTAAAACCATGAACACAAAGTTCTAAAGACATTTTCAAATTAAAAATAGCCCAACTTTAACAAGCAGTGCACAAGTTCAATTTTAAAACAACAGACCGATCAAATGGATCTGGGGCAGAGCAGACACCTTCAGTGTACTGTGGATGTACATCAGCAACATTTTTAAGAGAGTTAAAGGAATAGTTCGACCAAAAATTTAAATTACCCCATATTTTACTCACCCCGAAGCCATCCAAGGTGTGCATGACTTTCTTCTTTCAGACAAACACAGTCTTTAAAAAAATGTATCCTAGCTCTTCCAAGCTTGGTAAAGCGGGTGGATAGTGCCCATTATTTTGAAGTGCTGTAAATAGGATACATCCACAAGTATATATATCCTTCTGATTCAATGTATGACGTATGAGGTACGTTGCATCATACACTAAGTCACAGGTCAGCCAAGAACTCAGTGCTCTAGCCAGAAGGTGGCAGTAATGCACCTTTTGAATCTTTATGCCAACCCCAAATAAAATACAAAGAAGAAGGAACTTGACACTCATTTTTTCGAATATGACGCCTCCTCTCCCGGAGCCTCATGGGATAGAAAAGTGTTCATGGTATGCGTACTACAGAATTCGTCCGGAAGCAGTAGGTCATCCGGGTACTTCTCACCTACTGAATTTCAAATACTATGAATTCGGACATAATACTCACCTTGCATACTGTTTTTCACGTACTATATAGTAAGGAAGTAAGCGATTTCGGACGCAACATCAGAAATATATTTGTTACGAAAACCTATCGATCTGCTTCAGAGGACATGTGATAACCCCCTGAAGGCATATTGGTTAGTTTTAAATGACAGTACTTGTGAATATATCCGATTTCTACAAACTATCCAGGATCTTTTTTTTTTTAAAACTCAAAGACTGTTCGCCTGAAAAATCAAAGTCATACACCTAGGATGGCTTCGGGTGAGTAAAATAAGGGGTAATTTTCCTTTTTGGGTGAACTATTCCTTGAATGCACATTTAGGTGGAATTTCCACTAAATACCACTGCACTCCGTCTAACTGTTTTTAAAAAAAAATGTGTGAAATGTGTGTTTCCACTCAACAGTAAATCTGTCATTGTAATATTTTCACTGACTTTTTATCTTTATATCCATAAAAATACTTTCTACGGATGCGAAACCACAGAAAATGTAACTTTTCAAATATTTTTATTTACTGATAAAAGTTTTGGAAGCAGTGAATAAACGAATTGAATTTTTAAACATTTTTTAGTAAAGTTCAAGAACCGATAACCTTGGGCTTTAGAAAAAAAAAGAAAAAAGTATAAATATCGTTTAAAAATATGAATAGTAGTTTAACGGCCAGAATTGGAAACAAATACTGCCTAATAAGCACTGACATTTCTTTCAATGTTTTTGTGAAATTAACGACAAAGCTTCTCGAAGATTTCACCCTTTTTCCATCGGCCACGTTGGAGAAATGTTTACACTTTAGGTCAAATCAACAAACCAATGGCTTGCTTACAGTTGCACCTAACATTTAACTGGGAAGGGAGACTGTATACTAACACACACGGAAAAAATGACATACTTCAGCTTTGAATGTTGTAATGTTTTCACAGAGCAGCAATATGCATACTGACCTTCATCATAGCACTACGGGCAACAGCGGCGGAGCCCGGCCTCTCTGAGCTGCCGCACAGCTGAGCCGGGTCGTCCATCACCGCGTTCCTCTTAAACAGGATGGAGGGAGCCATGAAGGAATAGCCCTGCGGATACAAACATCTATAAACACACTCGCTATCAAAAGAGGAAACTAATGCAGAGGAAGTTTCAGGTTCGCTGACAGAACTCAAACACCAAGGCCTTTCGCATTTCTGCAAATCCTTCGGTCAGATTGTTTGCGACAACTGCATCATGTGCACCCATCTAAATAAAGCCTCCGACAGCCCATGTCCCACTTACACGGCCAGACTGCAGCTGTGTGCTACATGGGCGGAGGAGTGGCTGGCTGGATGAGAGGATATGGCTGGACGGAAGGATGAGGAGATGAATGGTTTAAATGCTTTTAATTGCTAAGCCAAGGTATTTGATTGCCCTGCTTTTCAAATTATCACAGTCCTCTAATGCAGCTTAATTTCAGTTTGTGAGGAGTTCGAGGGGGTGGCTGGGTTTATGCATGTGTGTGTGTGTGCTGTGGAGTGCTTCGTAAGTTATCATTGCAGACGTCGCTGCAATTGTACCGCCCGAGAATTACGAAGGATCAAAATTCCAGCGCACATGAAAGGCGAACACTTAGAAAAGCCAAGATGAAGTTGGTAATCAAAGGTTGAAGGAGTAATTGAGCCAGACATGGTTGTTCTCGCAGACGCCGACCTTTTATTCCATGACAGAGCCGTTTAATGGCGGCATTGATCCGCCAGACTGAAGGATTCAGAAGGCAATCATAGACACCATCTCTTTCGCAGCCTCCCATTTCAGCTGGCATCATGCTATAGGCAACGTTATGGATCAAGCCGCATCAAAAATAGTCATTCACATCTGATGCTTGAATCCATCTCTCCAGATCAACATAATTACATCTCCAAACAGCTCTCTAACTCATCTGAATACCAACATAGACAGCCAGGCTCATGTTGCGTAAGTGATCATTATAAAGGCTGACTTGCCCACATCCACTTTGGTACTTCCTGCTTACTAATAATGGAGGGTTTACTGAACAATTATATTCTAGGGCAACATCAAATGTCCACTTGAAATTCATTCATCAGTGTCATAAATAAATCCTCAGTTTGAATCAATATTGTTGTAGGTGCATCACACATTGAAAGACATTAGTGGAAAAACTCAGATCGGCCTGGAAAAGAAATCAGATGATATTTGGTCGTTTTTGGGGAAATTCTGCTTTAAAAGCTGAAAATTGTTTTTTAGTACATTTACCTAAAATAATTTACCAATCAAAACTTGGGGTCAGTAAAATTTGTGTTTAAAAGGAGCTATTAGCACGCAGCATGGATGCATTCATTAGATTCATTTGAACAAAAGTGGCAGTAAACACTGCAAAGCAGCACAAACGTTTCTTGCAATCAGCACATGACAATAAGCTGACAACAGGAGTAAAAATTGCTGTAAAAATTCAGCTTTTCCACCACAATAATATAATAATAGAGTGTATATACACACTGTTGTTGCATGATTATGCAAAAGGAACTAGTGAACTGAACAAGTTAGTACTGTTAGTACAGAATAGCACATGTTGGCCCGATGCTATAGATTAAAGGTAATAAAGTTGTAAATAAGTGTCTTGCACAGGCTGATAGTTCATAGGATCTCAATATAACGTCTGGAGCCATGGGCATTCATTTTGTGCAGCATGACATACTTTTTTATTCTCAAAAGATGGGCAGACTTGCATTTTATGAATCACCAAGCACCACAGCTTAAGCGGAAGATCTTCTTTACTGTTCTCTTCCTCTACCCAAGAAAAAAGTCACCTATATCTTGGACCACCAGAGAGTGAGTAAACAGCTAATTTTTTTTTATTTTTTATTATCTCTTCAAATTTCTCACTTTCACACAGCATGGTTGGCCATCCATCTGATGCAAAAAAACAAAAACATCTGCCAATAAACAAATACTAAAATACAATAGCATGATTAATTCTACTACCTGGAAGATGCGGTCACAGTTGTTTGGAAGTGCCGCTGGGGAGTATGTTGGGTCCATCTCCGTAAACTCCTCAGCAAAGTTGCTAACATCCAGCTCATCACGAATGACAGGCTTGAACGGAGCCGGGACCTTCTTAGCAGCTAGATCCTCCCAGTTCATTTTCTGAATCGACCACAGTCAAGCGTTTTAGATGGTGAACTAACTTTAACAAGCCAGTAAAAATGACTAGGGAAATACATTTTTAATGGAATAAAAATCAATTTTTCATTTTCATCTTGCCTGGTAAAATGGATGGCTTTTCACATTCTGGGCCCCTGAGGGCCCGGAGCCCAGCCTTTTCTTTGGGTCTTTAATAAGCAATCGTTGGATAATATCTTTGGCCAGAGGCCCCATGTCTTTGGGGAAAGGAGGATCCTTTTTCATAATTCTCCTATTGGGAAAAGAGAAGAGAATTAATCAGAAAGAAACAACAACAACTGTCTCCTACCTTCAGATATATATTGGGATTACAATAAAACCAAATTTTAAGATGCAATGCTGATGCAATCAAACAGTCAACTCATGATTTCAAATAAGGCAGACTTTCAGATAATAAAAAGAGAACTGTTGTTTAACCACATAAAGGCGTACAGAGAATCGGTTATTATTCAAAACAAGAATTCAACATTCAAAAATACAATTAATCCTTGAGTTTTCAGATCTGTTCGAATCTCGTCTCGTCAGATTCAAAATGAACTAAAAAAATAAAACCTATTCTTGTTATTTGTTTGTAAGGCTCATGAAACTAATAGTGTGGCTGACTGATCGTATCTGTTCATATGATGTGTGTTCATAACAATCAGTATTGGTACCCAGTGACTTCCTTTCTATACAGTGAAGTTCAAAAGGAACTGAAACCATATAGCTACCAACATTCTTCAAAAGCATTTTCTGAAGAAAAAACAAAATAACAACATAAGGGAAGTTTTTCATTTTTGGTGAACTAGCCTTTTAAAGTGCCTCTATTATGCAATTTTTTAGGCTCATAGTATTGTTTTGGGAGTCAGCTACTGTACAATAGGTTTGCATGCATGCAAGGGGAAAAAATGCTTTTGTTTACTCAAAATGTGTGTTTAATATCACCTTATATTCCAGCAATTCTCAAACAATTCCTTCAAAGCAGTTCTAAGATCTCTCTAAACCCCTCCTTTCCGTGAGCCTACTCTGCTCTGATTGGTCAGGTGGCCCGGACTGTTGTGACCGGTCTACTGCATGCAGCACTATGTAAATAATAGGCCCATTGTCAAATATAAGCATCTATCATTTATCATACTTACAGGCTGTGATGGAGCTGCTGGTCCAAATAAAGTGTGTTTGTAGCAGCTACACGTCACAGTGTGACAATTGTTTTGGTAATTCCCATCTATGTTCTACATTGGCTGGCTGTGAACAACTTGAGAAATGGGATTCACATACAGCTACATTACACACTGCATAAAAGGCAATATTGGAAATGGCATAATAGGGGCACTTTAAAAATTATGAATGGAACCAAAGTTGCTAAGAGAAACCAGAAATAAGTCCTTACTCCCATACAGAGAATACAGCTCTGAGAGTGTGTCTGTGTGTGTGTGTGTGTGTGTGTGCTGGTCTTACTCAGCAATGTCAGAATGAGAGTTCTCATCACCATCGACAGTGAAAGGAGAGCCTCCGGTCAACAGCTCATACATCAGAACTCCCATACTCCACCAGTCCACCGCCTGCAGGAGCACAACACAAGGGTTACACAAGGGTTACACTCCCAAAAGCATGAATGCTGATTGATGCGGAAATTAGGAATTACTTTTCAAAGTCAAACTTTAAGCTGCTGTACATAATTGAAGTAAATTACATTTAAAAATGGGTGGATAAGCGGTTCACTTTACCTTGTCATGCCCTGACTCTCCTCCCGCTACAATCTCAGGAGCCATGTACTCAATAGTGCCACAGATGGAATAAGCCCTCTCTACCTACAAGACCAAAAGGTTTATTTTACTGTTTGCAAAAACGTTCCTTTTTCTACAGTTTCCCAACGTTTTCACAATGGTCTTTGCAGCATTCAGAAACTCTTTCCTTTCGGAAACCGATATGGGCATGTTTGGTTTAGGCCTGGGTATCAGCAGTTAACTCATATCAAATACAACTCATGATTCAATACATAAACACATTAACTCAAAAACGCACAAAATGATCATTAATCTACCACATGCCAGTTGTCTTGCACTACTGACAGTGGAAGCAGTGATAGATAATGGTCACTTAAGAAAAGCTCAAAGCTGATTGGTTCATTGTTATCAATAAAAATGAAAAATAAAAATTTGGCTAGATTCAAACTCTTAATGCTGTCTTTATATTGTTTTACTTACAGATTGTACAAGTTCGAGTGGCAACAGGCTTCTTTCCACAGTTAGCGCATGGGCAGTTGCTAAATTTTTGCAACTGCGCTTACTTGCACAAAAATCTGGAGGTACGCGGATGTCTGTGCAGAGCCTCCGCGCACAACCTCCAACGCTGATTTTTATGTCACGCAGACCCAAGAGGACCATAGTGGACTTGCGCACACAGAAAGTATAACATAGTTTTTAGACCAGAGACCAGAAACATAATAAGCTGGCTTTGCAGTAATGGTCAAAAATATTCACATACTCTTTTTGGGGTTGGTAAGAGTTTTACAATGCATGTTTTTGAAAGTTTTATTTTCATCAGGGCTTTACAAAACTGTACAATTTAGAAAAAGTATTACAAATTACAACTGTTACATATTTTAATATGATATAATATAATATATTCCTGTGAAGGCAAAGCTAAATTTCCAGCAGCCATTACTCCAGCTTTCAGTGTCAGACGATCCTCCAAAAAACATTCTCATATGTTTGCTGCTCAGTATTCTTATTATCAACGATTCTTTGAAGCAAAAGTTCAAAAGCATTTATTTGAAACAGAATACACTGCCATTGTCTTTCCTGTCAAATGTAATTAATTTCCTTTAAATCATAGTGTATCAATTGAAACAGTGTTTTAAAAGTTTAAAGTGAAATGAAATGTAAACCTATGCATCGAAACATACTAGAATGATTAATTACTGCACTTAGATGCTGTCGAGGCTAAGACTAAATGCCATCTGTGCTTTCTAAATTGGGCAAAACTGCTTTCTGAATTATGCGGATTATTTAAGGAATGAAATGCATAAAAACATCTGGAACAATCTTCTTTAATATCCTATGTGCATCTTGCCACATGTTTGAATACTGTTTCAAGCACATGGCTTTTATAATTAAAGTTCCTGCATACGTTTTATTAATTGCTTTTATTTTTATGCATCTCATAATCAGCACATTTCTGTTGGATGAATTTACTCTTTTTACGTGCGCTGGTTTATACGTTCGCTATAAAGTCTTAATAGTCACAGGCGTGCTTTCAAACCACACTTGTAAAAAAAAAAATCTGGCTCAAATGGGTTGTTAGCTAGTACAACAAAGGTCAAACTGAGAAAAACAAAAAGTTAATATAATCTTTTAGAACAAAGAACACCAAAATGTGCATGATAAGCACGATTACAGCATTGAGTATACAGCCTTGTGCTGTAATTGCATCCATTTGACAGAGGGAGGTTCAGTGTGAATTATTTAAACATCAAACAGAACATCACTAACAGGGCAGGACATGTGCAGGTTATTGGGTGGTCCCCGGGAATAAACAATCATTTGTTATAGATGCACATCTCAAGGATGAATGTCAAAACCCTGCACAGTAATGCAACAAGAACTCGCTTAACACAGAGCTTTCAACATTTGTCTCAAACTCCCAGAGTAAAAAGTAAAAGTCTGGTTGTTTCTTTTTTAATAAGGAACACTTAGTAGGGATGCACGATTAATCGTATTTTTATCACGATAACGATATTTATGACCCACGATTTTACTGTATAAAGACCAAACTCTTTTTATGGGCGGAGTTTACGCATTGGACTGCGTCACTATGACGTAACTGCGTCTAGACTGCAAGCGCTTTCTGAAGCAGTAGAAGAATAGCATAGGGCTCCAAGATAATCATCGTGTGATATGTAATGCGCATCTTGTCAGTAAAGCCTGTAATCAGCGGTAAATGCCATCAGGTGCGTGATCTTACATTGAGCCGCATTCACTACGCAGAGCCGTTATTCTCTGTTAGTTACAAGATGATGTAAAAGAGGCAGTTTAATTTTATTTATATTATATATTTAGCTATATTTATATTTATTCACAGCTCAGGAAGACTCTCCATTCTAAATATATAAGAACAATACGAATACACAAGTGAATAAAAGTTCATTACCAAAGGAATAATCGTCATTATTAATCGTGCTAAAAATTTTGAGCAAAATAACCGTGATAATCATTTTTATCATTGTTATCGTGCAGTCCTAAGTATTGAGATCTTCCAAATATCATGACAACAACAGCTGTGAAATACGAAACACTTGTTGGCCGGTCTAATCAAATATACTTTAATCCTGGAATTTCACACTAACACAGTGTTCCCTCTAAATATTTGTCCTCTTTTGAGAGACCCATGAGGTCAGCACTGTCAAAGAGACTAAAATATGAATCACCAACTAACAACTTTTTTTATATAATCATTATTGTTCAGCTGTTTTTTGGGTTTGAGGGTGTTTTCTAAAGAAGGTTAAAAAAAAGATGAATATATTTGTATATACATTACACTTAAAACGTCAGGATAGTAAAATAATATTCAGGAAAAAAAATATTCATTTTCCAAAAAGCTAGATTTCTATTTTAAATAAACGCTGTTTGATTTAATTTCTATTCGAAGAATTCTGGGAAAAAAATGCGCCACAAAATAAACTTAAAAAACTGCTTAACATTTTATGATAAGAAATATTTTTTGAGCTGTGACATTGAAGACTGGATTCATTGCTGCTGAAGGCACCTGTCCCATCAGAGGAAAAGATTAAATTGAATTTGTTAGAAATTCCAGCCTTGGTGAGAAATGTCTTTGAAAAAACAAAAAAATACATTAAAAACCCTTAAAAATGAAAAATGAAATCAGTAAAAAAATGGTAAAACATTTAAATACACTATTTAGCCTAACTGTGAAAGAATTATAAATTGCCTTTTGATCAATTTAATGCAACCTTGCTAAATAAAAATATTAATTTCCCTCAAAATATCTGATACCCTTTCACCTGTTAGCGCATCAATTGCAACACAGTGTTTTAAAAGTAAAACAATTAAATTAAATGTAAAACTTTCCATTGAAACATGATACTTCTTTCAAGAATGATTAATTACTGCACTTAGATGCTGTTGAGGCTAAACTGTGTTGTGTGTAAATCATATGTATGTAACATACTGCAATATTCACTTTAAATGGTTGGTAATTGTTTTTTTAAGCAACTATAAAGCTTATTTAGCCTTTTTGTCCATGGCTGGACAACAACTTATCTGATGGCTCCCACATATGTTTGTTTGCACAGGTTGAGCGCATGGTTTTGTGGTATATATGCTGCTGCAGATGCCACCAACAAGCTCTTTATGCAAACCGCATGGTACTTATCTGTATCTGTTGTGTTTAGCCCTTAGCATGCTTCTCAATAACCAGAATTATAAATAATCTGATCCAGAATTACATGAAAAAGAATAGTTATGCAGTTAATATGAACTGATATGAACCAGGAACTTATCTCATGAATTAATATATACTTTATAGAGAGAGAGAGAGAGAGAGAGCTCATTTAAAGTTAATATTTAAAAATATAAATTAGTTTATTTATTAACGGTTTGATAAAATATGGATAACTGGTAGGCATCCAAAGACTTCCTCAAAGGAGAATAATATGTAGAGGAACACAAACTCACCTCATGAAACTCCTTACTAAGGCCAAAGTCTGTCAGCACGATGTGACCGTTTGAATCAAGAAGTATGTTCTCAAGTTTTAGGTCTCTGTAGACGATTCCCAGCTGAAAAACAAAAAGGAACGAATGAGCTCTTATGTTTAGATGCGTGACCAAACACTCATAATTCACCACATTGTTTTGTCATCCTTGCCAAACGCATTTGCTCAACTTGTCTGGGATCATGAAATGCAGCCATTCACCTGGAAAATGCACCGATACTTTAATAAATAATAAATGGCAACATAATAGGCAATGACAAAAAAATGAGACCGAACCAAAACAATGTTAATCTCACTGTCAAGGTCCTTCCTACAAACGCAAACTGCAGTGCCTCCAGGGCAACTCTCTTCTCTCTGAATGATGGCTGCGATGCACAGAACAAGCATGCATTAAAAACACTTTTCTTCCTCTTTTTGTAAACAAAGCCTTCGAGAAACTGCAGATGCATTTGCCCCGGCCTGGTTAACTGAGTGAGGAATTGATCTGAGTAGGCAGAAGAGAGGAGAAGTACCTTCTGACTATAGGAAGGAATTACTTTCACTATTCTCTCGAAATGAGGCGCCGTTCAATCAGATTGCAAAGGAAATGAAGAGTGAAAATAAGTGTGCAATTTCTGCAGCAATTTTACCTTATGCAAGTGCTCCAGTGCTAGTACAATCTCCCCGCTGTACAAGGTAACCTCTTGTTCTTTAAAGCGAACTCTTTGGACCAAGTGCGTGAAGAGCTCACCTCCGTTCACATAGTCTGCAATTGTAAAAAGGTATATAAAATTGCAAAGACACTTTTATATTTCTGATGCACCTGGTATTGTGCAAAATCCTGCTTTAATGCTGACACTGACACAATCAGCTCCAACCGTAACCACAAAACCAAGAGTTCCTGTAGTGGCACACAGGCTTCCGCTTTTTATTATTTAAGCACATTAACTGTGTTCAAATTCAGGGTCCCTAAACAGAGTTCAAGACGGGATGTGTAAAAAGTGCACTTTATTTAAAGTGTCCTACAACTTCATCCAACAACACAGAGCCACACGAAGAAAGGGTGTCAAGCGTGATGATGCACAAACATATTCTATATACAATCAAATTATTTAAATTCATGTAATGAATTATACACTGCAGTTTGGGGTCAGTAAAATGAAAGAAATTCTATATACTAAGAAATGTATTTGAAAATCATAAGATTTCAAAACGTTACTGGTTTTAGCTATTTTTACTGAAATAAATGCAGCCTTGGTGAACATGTGTATTTTTTGCAAAAACATTACAAAAAAACTTTTTAACAGTAGTGTATATATTAGGGGTGTAAGGTTCACAAAAATCACGGTTCAATACCATACAGTAGTGTCACGATTCGGTATGTTTTCGATACGGCAAAAATACAATAAAAAAAGAGAATTTCTTTGATTTTTTTTCCCACATTTTTATTCATTAAAACTAACATAATATGACCTTGTTTTTCCCCCCTTTACTTTTACTTTGAACAACAATGGAGCTATACTTCACATAACTTCTGGGGTTTCTTCTTAGCAGCAAATAAAGAAGTGT
>JAUCMU010000033.1:15416458-15433344 GCA_032275025.1 Enteromius treurensis
ATTTTCAACAGAGCCGCGCAGTTTAAAATCCAAAGCAGAAATGATTTTGTAACTGACAGCGCTTTCATGGTTGCCTGGTAACAGCAGATGCTACAGACGCACGAGCGCGAAGCGCTTTGAAATTGGTGGAGGAAGCGACGCGTCTCGCGTTTTCCACTCGTTTTTAGACGCTTCGTGAACGTACCCTTATGTTACATTTAATGCTAAAGTATCGTTAACCCCAATACAAACATTATTTTAGTGTGTTAGAGCAGAAAGATGCAGCTCTGGTTAAACAGCTGGATGTTGCGTTGAAATGTTACCTGAATGCCGCGGGTGATAGTTTGTAATGTGTGCGTTTCTGGTTCTCGTCTGTTTGGGGGTGGGCTCCCAAAGTCGTTTGACTACGACTTTTCTCTCAATAAATTCTTCATTTGCAGCATATTAATAGAAATTAAGGTAATTGTGGGTAGGATTAGGGATGTAGAATAGGGTCACGTAGAATGAGGCATTAATATGTGCTAGGGCTGGGCGATTTGATCATCGATTAATTCATGCACTTTAATTCGGAGCGATTAACTGGTGTATCGGTGTATCAACTGCCGTGCATTTTAAAAAGAGCTGATTGAGATTTACCGCTAATCAAAGAAGCGGCTTTGCTGGCAAAATGCGCATCAATTAATTGACGATTAAATCGCTCAGCCCTAATACGTGCTTAATTAGCACTAATAAATGGCTAATATTCTGGTAATATGCATGCTAATAAACAACTAATAGGTGTAACCATAAAATAAAGTTTTATTACATTTTCTATAAAAATCATAATTAAAAAGAGGTCAGCTTATGCAATAATAATGCTATTCTCACATCTGCTGCACTTCATACTCTCGTCTTGCCCAGCAACCACTTCTGAGGTTAATTAAGCTGAATAAAAATGCCGGATCTTGTGCACAGTGACTGATGGGTAAATTTCCCTGCCCACTTCCTGTGAAGTGAGATATCAGTGTATGTCAGTCAGACTGACTAAACGCTCCCTGTTCTAGAGAATCACACTTGATGGCCAAACCTTATAAAGACTGCTTGATAGAGCACTAATACCCAACAGAAACACACTTATTGTTGGTGAGCAATGCAGAGGAATTGTAAAGTTTTAACATTTTTGCAATCCACAAGAGAGAAGAGAGCGTACCTAGAATGAGATGCAGTTTGGTGTCTGTCTGGAAGGCATAATGGAGTGTAACCAGGAAAGGAGACTGTCTGATATGCTCCAGGACCTGTCTCTCTGTGCGTGTGTGCTCTGCCGTCTTCGCCTTCTGCACAATTGTGGCCTTTTTCAACACCTTCATGGCATAGAGTTTACCCGAATCATGGCCGCTCACCTTGCGAACCAAGAACACCTTGCCGTAGGCTGCCCAGAGGAGAAGAACTATTTGTCAGTGGAGCAGGAACAAGGATAAGCAGAGAACACAGAGACTTGAACTATCACTGACCTCCTGTTCCCAGCACTTTCAGCAGCTCAAAGTTCTCAATGCCCACTCGCTCCACATGACCCGTCAGATTGGCTGGGGAAAGATTTAAACACATCCATCTGGTCACACGGCCAAGAAATCGTGTTCTTCACTTGGATTACATACAAGAAAACCTCCCGTAAACCTTTGCCACTTTCTCCCAACAGTGAGAAGAGAAAAAGCGTTCGAAATGTTGTTTGCATACAGAATGCAGCTTATAAACAGGTCCAGATGGATTTTTTTTTTTAATGCATTTTCTGACGTTAAATATTTAAACACGCTAAAAACAAAAGTGGCAGCCAAAAGCATTATAAAATAAAGGTGACATAAATAAATTAAACACTACCTTTCAAATGTTTGGGGTCAGTACATTTTTTAAAAAATTTTTAAAGCAATTATCGTCTTTATTTAACAAGGATCCAGTAAAATGCTCGTAATTGACAGTACAAACTTTTATAATGTAACAAAAGACTTCTATTAGTGATGTCAAATTCAAAATTAAAGTGTTTTATATTTATTTTTATGGGTTTATAATATTTATTATGCACAAATAAATACTCACACATATCTGCATATATTTAAAAAATATTTGTATGTATATTTATACTTATTTAAAAAAATAATAATAATTAAAAAAAATTCATATACATATACATATACATATATATATATATATATATATATACACACATATATAAATATATATATACACATATATTTTTATATATATATATATATATATATATATACACACACATATATATATATATATACACACACACATATATATATATATATATATATATATATATATATATATATATACACACATGCAACATATTATTTCCTTAATATATGTGTATGGCGTGTGTATATACAGTACATAACAAATATACACAGTGCATGTGGTATGTAAATATAAACTTTCATTTTGAATGCGATTAATTACAATTAATGGATTTCCAGCAATATATTAAAAAACCTGTTTATCCACATTGATAATAATAAGATAAATCAGCATATAATTTCTAAATGATTTTGTAACACAGTAGACTCCAGTAATAGCGCAAAAAAAAGCAATTTTAAACTGCAATAATATTTCTGAGTTGTTTTGTTTTCTTTTTTTACATAAACGCAGCCTTAGTGTGCATAGGAGACAAATAAATAAAACAACAACGGCCCCAAACCTTTGAACAATAATGTAACTAAACAAGACACAGAACTATAAATGAAATGCATTCAAGTTCTGCAGAAATCCGAGTTGTGCAGGTGCAGATTCTGTGTGGGCCTGCTCATAAATAACGAAGAGCCCTGTGACTCAGAGGAAACAAAACAGCATTCATGAATGAGACATGGAATAGAGCGAGCGTGTGTGTGGTATATGTTTACACGGTAATGTGCAGCCTGAAGTAAGGTCACTTGTTTTATGCAGTAGATACCAACGAGCGTGACCAGTGAAGTGAACACATTCCTGCTGTTACCCTCAATCTCACACAAAATCATGTTCTTTCTCCGGCTTTGCAAATTATCTGATTTTAGAAGGAAAAGAAATGCATATTCTGCTACCACATCCTCTGACTGGATATCAAGAAGCATATTTAAGGTGTGTGCAAGCACTTTAGAGAGGCCCACAGGAACTACCATGTTTATTAATATGCTTCCAAACCCTGACTTTCTCCACTTGGGATCCAAAAGCCTTAATGGACAGAGTGTGGTCCCCCATTGCGCTTTCTTAGGTGAGCCTTATTAGCTCACCTAACCGCTTTCTAGTCTTTGGTTGTTCATTCCTATGTTACACGCTTCGTTAATCATAACTAGCCAGAAATAATGAAGTGCCTGTAAACTGATCACCTGCATTGACCTGCATTAATGATACAAAAAAGGCTCAGAGTCAAATATTTGGATCTGGATTAGCAGCTTAAATTTTGAGACTTGTGCTTGACTGATAGGGGTTTCTAATGGCTGAGCAGTGGTTTTCAATCCTGTTCCTCGGGATATTTTGCATGTCTGCCTCATCTGATGCACTTATTTGGGTTCATGGAGCTCTTCCTAATGATTTGATCCAGATCTGAGGTCCAGGTGTGTGAATTAGAAAAGACATGTGCAGAGCTGTGGGTCCCCAATAATACGTTTGAAAACCACTGATATAGACTACAAAGTGATCAATGTTTCCTGAAAACATCAAATGAGATTTATTTGTTAATTTCTCTTTTGGAAATGCTATTAATAACCACAGCCAAAACAGACCTTTAGACATGAGATCTTCTGTGTAACGATGGCAAAATTGACATTTGCACTGATAGAGTAAAAAATAAGGCGTAAAACTCTTTGATCAACTTCAGTTTAAACTCAATTTTTATGAGCTGTTCTATTCACTATGCTGAGGTTTTTCATTAAATATTTTGTTATAAAACTTTTTATTTTTTTTGTTTAGTTGATTTTTTTTTCATATAAAAACTTGGGTAACAGAGTTTAATTAATTGTTTAGTTAGTCACACAAACATTTTTGTATAATTTGTGAAAATGGAATGAGATTATATTCCATCATGTTATGATCCTTTTTTTTAATTACAAGAAATTTTAATAAACTATAAAAAAATTTGTTATGGTGTGGTAACAGGGTTGTGCTAAAAATGTTTGAATCTTTTAAAATATCATATAAAATATGAATGTAATAATCATTTATAAAACAAGTGATTACATAGAATTATATAAAATTATTACAAAGAAGAATTACAAAAATTTAGGATGTTGTATGAGCCTCACATTTTTAAGAAACGTAACATTTTCTAAACCAAAAATTAGGCCTGACACACTCTGAAGATGACGAGGCAAGCCAAAATGCCCTATTTACAGTGGGTACGCAGACATTTAAAAGTAGTTTCTCATGTCAGGTTAATTTTTATGTTGCATTATATTTGAATTCAACATATCGGAATGTGTCTACAAAGCATTTACTAAGACAGGCAAGTGAGGACACAAACCTGGTAACTTCATTTACTATACAAAGACAACCTCAGGGCCCTAGAGATTAAATTAGCTCAAGTAATTGGGTTTCGTTGGACTCAAGGCCATGTCATGACTGAGCAACTACTGAAACCACTGACACATAATAAATGCAATTAATTCCACACAGTAAGTTACAATCCTCTTCTTCAATGTCAATACGATTTCTTTCAAATGTTTCAAACACAACATGCACTGAAATGCAAGTACACTTAAGGGCAACTGCGGTTATGAATGTGCATTATGCAATTGCACATGCAAAACATGCTCTAACCTCAAATTACCCCAGGGTGTAGGATCATTGTGACACAGATACCAGTATATTCATTTAAGCTACTAATAGCACTTACTCATGCTTTTACACTAGCCGTCCAGCTAACATTAAAGGTCTCTCTTAAACTATATAAAGAAACAATTCATTATGCATAAGCGTTGTTTCTTAAATATAAGCGCCGGGCAAGTTCATTTACCGTTTCTGAGCTCGTGTTTGACGGTAAACAGGTCACCTTCCCCCGACGAGCCCTCCATCGTAGACGGCATTACTCGCGTGACTGAAGCGCGCACTCTCTCCTCTTTTCGCTGCACGACACTAATGCAAATACTACTACAGAGACAGTCACAGCAGGATTACATACACGGAGGTGTTGCTGTAAAGCAACCTTTTAGAAAATGATGTAAATGACAATAACTGCATTCTCGTAGGAAGGGTAGGGGGCTGTAAATACTACAGCTGCACTAACAGAGATACACACGCCGAGCCCCATCAGACACGCCCACTAAAGCTGCTGGGGAAAATACTTCTGCTCTATTGGAGCCCCCGACTGTCACTCAACGCCCATTGCAAAATGCATACAATAGTACTTTAACTATTAACTGCAAAAATGTTATAATATATTATTTAAAATAAATAAATAAGTAAATAAATATATGTTTGTGTTATAATTTTAATTATAATAGTTATATATTATAATTATAATATATTCATAAACATAAAAAGATGTTGTTAAATAAATATTACTTTTTATTTTTTTTATGCTTCAGAAGTTTCCAAATGTGTCAATTTAAGTTTCTTTTAATTATTATCATTATTTTATTATTTTATTTATTTTTTTATTTAACATATTATTATTTCAGAACGACATCAGACATTTTAGAGGATAGTTAACCCAAAAATTTGATCCTGTCATCACAGCTAAACAATTTCCAGTAGCCATTGACATATAGTATTTTTTCATAAATGTAGGTCAATGGCTACTGTCAACTGTTTGGTTAGCAGCATTCTTCAAAATATCTTCTGTTTTCAACTGTTCTCAAGAAACTCATGTACTATATAATTAGACAGATTAGCAGTGCATTAGCTGTCTAAAGTAGGAATATGCTGTAATGTGATGAATGGACTTTAATTGCCCTTCAATCACTGTTTCCACTCTATTGTACATTTGATAAGTGAGTTGACAGTGTGCATTATGTGCATATACACTCTAATGGTACACTTCTAAACGCCTGAGGCTGTGCTGAGAGAAAAGAGCAGTTTTATAATTTCTCAAGGGGGGGTTAAGCCTGTGTCCTCGTTTGGACAAGCAAAGGCCTGTTAGCTCCACTTCTATCATGCTCTATTATAATACCTTTACTTCTTTTTAGTGCGATCGCAGGAAACACCCAGTATGCTCCCAGTATTTATTGTAAACTACCTACGCAGTTAGAGATAGTTACCATGTAAATATTCCCTAAACAAATTGATTTAGACGTTTACTCAATGTATGGGCACACAAATACAGGGAAGGCACACCTGTGCATGTAGTGCAAACAAGCAGAGCTTATAAGATTACTCTTAATGTTTGCCGTGGGCCGCATGGTCCTGTCTGTAAAGAATGACAGGTTTCCAGTTGTCCACAGAGAGAATGTGGCAGTAATTGTCTCATTCTGTTTTGTTTACTACACAGGCTGTTCTTGGTACTTTGCTCATAATTTGGGTATAATCATTCCAGACAACTAAGTAGTAACAAATATAGGTAACAGCATTGTTGTATTTAACATAGCACATAAAACTGTTCAGTTTACAGTCCTAAAACCCAAAAGGGAATAAAAATCACTGAGTCATCATGATAAAGTTAAATTAAACTTCAAGAGAAGTAACACTTTCTAATTTACTGTTTCTTTAAAGCAACAGATTGTGATCAGGATAGCATCTACTTGAAGGGAAGGTTAACGATAAGACTGCCAGGATTTCTACAACATAAATTACACAGTCACAGGGTTTTCTGAAAGTGTAGGTTGCTAAATTCAGTTTTCTATAGGTATTTTAAAACAAAACGTGAAAATCTCAACTAATGTTAGCCTCAGAGCTGATTCTACTCATAAACTAAATCAAATTACCCAGAGGAACCCATAGCAACTAAGTCTTTCGGATTGAACTAAACTGACTTCATGACAACTCTTAACACAGTGATTATTTCAGTAAAAAAAACATTTGTTGTTGCAAATGAAAATGAGTTTAGGTGAGGATAAATGTGCAGGCTTGTGTTGGGGGTTAGGTAATAGGTTGTTAACACATTCAATTCAATTAAATGATGAAATTTCAATCTGAGAATTAAATTTATCACAGTGTATCCTCATAAAAAAAAATCTTTAATATATATATATATATATATATATATATATACCACACCTTTTAAAAGAGATATAGAGCTGCATTTTAACACTGAAAACTTAAGTCTGTATCTTTAAGAGTATGTGTCTGAATCTATTTGTTAAAAAAACACGTTATGTTGTGTCACAAAACTACATTTAAATAAATTAAAACAAACATTTTCTATTTTTACCACCACGCTCCTTTTTAATAGTTTTATACACTAATCTAATGGAAGGTGCAACCACAGAGGTATTGAGAACTTTTATTTTGAAGGTCTGTCCATGTCGGCGTTGTTGTTGAGGTTTGCGCGCGCTGCAGCGCTCGGCCAATCCCGCCCCTGACACGAGGCACGTCACTCGCACGATCCTCGGAGCAGAATGGCGGCTCTTTTGGAATCGTTACTGCTCAGTAAAGTGGAGTTAAGCGAGGCCCTGCTCTGGCTCAAAGGACAGCACGTAAGATTTACACCGCGCCGTGTTTTCTCTCTAGTGCTGTGGTGTCTTACTGCCACTGCGTGGCGGAGTGGTTAAGTGATGCTTTTCCTGAAATTCAGTCTGCTAGTCTATAGCTAACGTTACGTTAGCAAACATTCGCTTTATTTTAGAGATGGATGTTTATTTTTGCTTTAATTTAAAGTTTTACATTTAGACTATAGCTGTTAACGCCACAGATCACCTCCGGGGAATCAAGCAGGACCGTTGTCATCAACAAGTTTCTTTTTGGTGGAAAATTAAAAACAGGTTTTTGGGGTTGTTATTATTTCACACACGGTACCTTCCAAGCTGTTATGTTTGCTGTAATTGAGAGTAACTTAGTACAATATTAAATTTACTTAACATAATTGTTGTGTAAGAATAAAAACTAAACTTATCTTTTTACGTGGTATGTGTGATGTTTTAGTATTATTTATAGTATTATAAGAATTATTTAGTACTGTGTTTTAAATTCGTTTGTTTAGTATGCTTTGTATTTTCGAGTTTCTGTTCAGTTTTATTTAGTTTTATACTTTTAACTTTTATTCATTTCTGTTTAACTTTGTTTTAGTTTAATTTTCTCAATTGTTTCTTTAGTTTAGGTATTTATTTAACATTTTATTTCTTAATTTAAGTTAATGAAAAAGGTTTAGTTTTAATTCTGTCTTTTTTTTGGTGTGAGCACAAGTAACTTGTTTGAGGTTTATTGTTTTATGCATAAAGTGTCAACTTGCATGATGTTTTATTTATTTATTTATTTATTACATTAACACTCTAATTATGATTTAGTTAAGAAATTAATATGGATACTTAGTCTTATGTATGTCTATTGCTGAGAATTTAGTTGTTTTGAACAAATATTTTGTCTCTGCATTATGTATCGGTAGCTATTTTGCTTAATTTTTAATTTATTCAAATGAAATGTAGTAAAAACAGAACTAGTGTATTTGATCATGACTTAAATTTGATGTTTCTTTTTGTCTTGCCAGGTTTGTGAATCCCAGAACTATCCATTTAAGTTCAGTAAAGAGGAGTTTGTGCCTTTCCTATTGAATTTTTTGCGGGATCAGAGCAGTCAGACTTTGACCCATGGCCCCACCACACCTGCCAAGACCCCCAGCACCTCCAGATCTGTCAGGACTCAGGACTCTTCTGATCGGAGAGGCAACGGATCCACTCCAGTTCAGGGTCCACGCAGCGCCAGTCGCGTCCAGCTCTTCTCTCCTGCCCCATCTGTGTCCCCGGTGGGTGGGAGGAGTGAACAGGAGACACTGTTTAATGGCTCTCAATGTTTGAGTGGAGTCAGTGCCCTCAGTAGCCCTTCCTTCAGCTCTGTGTGGAGCCCTGCTCCCCGCAACACCCCCTCAGAGCGGCGCTCTGCTCAGCGCCCCAGTCTTGGTGACTTCATGACGTCACCCCCAGAGACGCAGCCTAGCCCCTCCACGCAGCAGCACAGGGGCCGCAGGAGGAGTGGGGGGTTTGGGGGGTGTGCGTCCGGCCGTCAGACGGGAACTCGTGGTGCTGTGTCAGAGGAAGGGGGTCGCTGGGATGGAGGAGGCAGGAGGAGCAGAGGTGTCGGGAGGATTGAACCAGTGTCACCTCCAACACAGGTGCAGCTCAACTTCAATAATTTGGAAGACTTTCCTCCAATGGTTGCTGCCCAGTCTTCACCAGTGTAAGTGAAGAGTCTAATGTTTAATATTACTGGGTTTTAACATTTCAGTTTCTTAGAAATGTTTTAATATTGGTTTAAAAAAACCTTTTGTACAAGTTTAAAGAGAAGGTTATGCTTATTTATATACAGTACACTCATACATGGTTTGATTGCTTCTGTTGTCATCATCACTTTTGATAAGTGTGGGCTAAACAGCTAAATATATATGTGTGTGTGTGTGTTTATATATATATATATAAATAAAACATTAATAAATATAAATCAGGGTATTAAAATCATTTCTGAAGGATCGTATGACACTTAAGAATGATATAAAGGCTGTTGAAAAATCAGCTTTGGATGACGGGAATAAAATATATTTTAAAGTATATTAAAATAGAAACCATTAATTTATATTGTACAAACATTTTGCAATATTAATGTTTTTTTCTGTATAAGAGTATACAAGAATTCCTGGGATAAAAAATATTTATATTTAGAGAGAGTCGTGAGGATCTTTTTTAGTCTTTTTTAATTTATTTTTTTATTGGTTTCCTGCATGATTTATTTTAAATAATAAGCATGAATAATGTAATATGAAAGATAAAACAACTTTCTCTTCTGCTTTTCCAGAGCAACCAAACCTTCACGGAGAATCAACCCAACTCCTGTAAGTGCAGAGCGGCCTAACTCCAAACCTAAGAGCTGCTTCACATCCACCCCGCTCAGCCTGCCTGCCAGTCCCCCTACCATACCAGAAAGCGCTGGGCCCAAACTGACCGCTGCCAGTCCTCACAGTCTGCAGGAAGAGAGAGAGCTGCTGAGGAGAGAAAGGTATGTTTGGGCTGTAAGGTTTAGTTTGAATGATATCCCTGTGTTTATCTCTCACTAATGTCCAATTTGTCTTCTCTAGGTCTAAACTTGCCCAGCAGACCAGCTCCCCGCTGAAAAGCACCCCTGCCATCTGTACCCCAACCAAAGCCGTGCACCGACAGGGGTCGAAAGTGACCCCTGACCCTCAGTCACCTTGTCCTAACCCTGACAAAGTGACACAGAAATCTGAGCTGAACCTCTTAGCAGAGCTGTATTGTGCCTGCATTTCAGGTGAATGACCTCCAGAGGGTGCTGTATACAACAGTATTGTTATTATGATTATTATCTTTTTTAATGAAATGATACATTGTATTTAACAAGGAAACTGATTTTGCCATCATAGAAATAAATACGTTCTCATATATAAATATTTTAATTATACATTTTAAATTCTAATATTTCAAAGTATTACTGTTTTTTTTTCCTGGTTAAATAAATGTAGTCATGGTGAAGCTGTAGAGACTTTTTAAAAACGTGGAAAAAAACCTGACACTAAACTTTTGAGCTGTGGTATATAACTTACATAGGAATAAGAATAAGCTGATTTGTTTTAAAGTTTAATGTGTTTTGCTTTTAGAGAATCTGGTTCCTTGCATCTTCCTTGAGCTGTTCTTCGTGCTGCAGCTCTTGACATCTCGTAGCGTGTCTGAATCTGGGGAGGAAGGAATCAGTGTCTGTGAAGACAGTCCAGGTGAGTTTGATCACACACTGTCAGTAATTTTAAGCTCATTTAGTCCTTTTAAGCTTTTTGATTTCAGATGCAATGTTAAATCATGCTGAAGAAATGTCATAAGGATGAGTTTCCCCCCCCCCCCCCCCTGCTCTCAGCAGCGGAGAGTACAGCTTTAAAAATGCATTGCCTCATACATTATTCTATGCTGGAAGCTAAAGTTTTTAACATTCATGATCAGCGTTTGTCATCATTTTTTTTTTTTTTTTACTGTTTGTAATATTCCATAAAGTACATTTCTTAAAATCATTGTATTTTACAGGAAATGGTATTATATAAGTAATATTAAGCAGGTATTGTAATAGTGATAATGTGTTTTATATTAATAATACTATTTTGATAATCAATATTAATTATAATTAGACTATTTCTAATATACAGTAATAAAGTTATTATGATTAATAACAATATGGTCAATATGTATATTATTGTTGTGTAGTCACATCAAGTGGGCTCACTAGTGGAGTTTAAAAAAAACTATACGCTACATAATTCTAGGCTTGAAAATAAATCTCAATAAATAATAAACCTTATTCATTCAAGACTTACAGTCTTTAAAATGAGTCTTTCACTGAATAAAGAACCCGTTATTTGTACAGCTTTCAAAATGGTTTTACAGACTTGTTTGGACTTGAAATATAAAAAAACCCCATTTAATCAGCTGATTAATTGGTATGTTAATTAAATACACTACAACCCATTGAATACACTGTTCTTCTATCACTTACAGCCTTAGTTTCATTCCTGCCAAAAATACATTTTGCGCAACATAGCTGAAAGACTGATTGTGAATTTGATCCGTTTGCTGTTCATTTATGGTCGTGCAGATGTGTTGGAGAAAGCATACCTGGGAAACGTCCACAACTGTGTGTATTTTGCTGTGAGGGTGTTGGAGAATCAGTTTGAGTAAGTCGTCTGATTATTGTTGAATTGCTGCTAACTAGGATCGATGTCAGAGTGTCTGACTTTGTCTTCTGTGTTTGTCAGGTTGGTGTCTCACCTGGACAAATGCACGCTGCGGCTTCTGTCTGAGAATGACAGAGTCGGGACTTTCTCCTCATCGCTGAAAGATCGTCTGTCACAAGCTCAGGATAACTGCGCAGCTAAAGTAAGCGTTCGTTTAAAGGCAAACAATAAGTTACATTTTGAAAGCTCACACTGAATAATCCCCTCACTTCCTCAGGTGCTTCCCAGTCCACCTTTGTTCATTCATTCAGTCCCCTTCCAGCCCGCCACAGACAACCGCTCCAATTTTAGCAGCGATAGGGCCTTCCATACCTTTAAAAAGCAGAGGTACACTGCAAACCATTCATATTTTTCAAATGTCTGATGTTCAGTTTGATATGATTCATGTGATGTTTTCTACTTTTGTAGGGATGTGTTTTACGGTTTTCTCAGAGAATGGGAGGACTCTCATAAAGAACCTGGCTGGGGTTTTGAGGCTGCTCTAGGCAGTAGAGTCAGGTGACTTTTTATTAATGCTCTTTTGGCATGATATACATATCCTCCCTAAATCAGTTTGTTTATTTATTTTTGTTTACTCGCAGAATGATGGTCAGTCAGCTCACAGCAGCAGGAAGCCATTCTCACTTTGCTAGACTCTTCCAGAAGCAGCTGATCCAGGTGAGCCAAGGTGGCTGATTATTTCCTCTTGTACTATGTCTAGCTGTGTTATATTCTTTCTGTTCATTCTGTAGATGTGCAAAGGCCCTTGTGTGCTGGGCTCCTCCAGTGATGCCCCAGATGCTGATTTGCTCGGCATGCTGGGAGCAGACAGCCTGGGTCGTCTGAAGCGCCTGCAGCAACGTCTGGTCCAGCCTCAAGGACTCATTGGTCCCTGCCCTCCCCCATCCTTTCCTGGTCATCAGGAGTTCTTCAAGTGCTTCCTTCAAACAGCCAGCTGGTAAATGTTATGATTTGTCAGCTAATAGTAATAAAGTCTCTATACTATTTTTAAAATTAACGGATTCATTGTGTGATCTTTATACTAGCTGTCAGCTAAACCAGCATCTGAAAGATGGTCTGTGTCAGCAGCTGCTGAAGCTAGATGAGGTGTCCATCCTTGGTCCGGACGCCAGCCCTGCCCGGGGAGAGGAGATGGGTGATGGAGACATGGAGCAGCAGGTTAGAGCGGAAAATTAAGTATTCCCATGCTCTGCAGTAATCGGAGCACACAGAACACACATCTGTGGTCTTTGTTTTAGGATGAGAAGCAGCGTTTCTCCTCTGTGCTTCTCACGGCTCGACTTCTAGCTAAGTTTTTGGGCTTCATCACTTTCCTGCCTTACCAGACCTCTGAGATGCCATCAAGAGATATACAGGATACTGCGATCACTTTGCGGAGCAAGGTTAGGATTTTACAAGATTTTATTTTGCCTGGAAGCTAGTATATAGTAACCTGATTTGTTATTATATATGTATGTTGTCAGAGTTCTCCAGTGCTGGATGTGTGTGCAGTGTTAAGGAGTTCAGTGCATCGGAGACGCACCATTCTGACAGTGCCCTGGATAGTGGAGTTCCTGTCCATGCTGGATTACGTCGGCCCGTTTCTTTCATGTTACAGGACTGCTCTGTGCCTCCTGCTCCAGATATACAAGTGAGTTTGACATATGTCAAAGATGATCTCTGTGATTGTGTTGTTAATCATGGTTGTGTGTGTGAGTTTCAGGAGGATGGTATTGGGTCGAGGAGGGGAGCTGTGTTACATGAATCAGCTGCTCATGGTGGCGGTTTTGGGTTGGCTCTTCCAGGTGAGATGTCTCAAGTGAGGCTCCAAAATTGATTGAAAAAAAACAAACAAAGTGTGATATAGCCACGAAGCAGAACACAGCTATCTAATTGAAGTCATGTAATCGGAATTAAAAATGTATTGAGTTTAGAGAGACACTGCTGATTTTTTTAAAGTTATTTCTACTTTGCAAAAACTGTTGTGGAGGGAGACCTCTAATGTGTAGAACTTTGTATACAGTTGGGAAAATGTACTTATGACTAGAGGTAAGCAGATACGTGTTTTTCAGATTATTACCGATTATTACAGATCAAGTAGACCGATATTTTAAATCAACATATGTCTGGTAAAAAATTTTAATTAATGTTGAAAATGCAGAATAACAAGGCTTCTGGCAAAAATCTTGAAATGTTTTTATATTACTTTGATGGCAAATTGCATTTGAAAATTACAGTAAATAATAACCATAAAATTACTTAATATTGGCGCCAATTATGGGGGACCTTTAGTTATTATATATATATATATATATATATATATAAAATATGTGTGCATGTGTATATAATGTGTGTGCATGTATATATAATATGTGTGTATATAATATGTGTGTGCATGTATATATAATGTGTGTGTGTGTGTGTGTGTGTATATATATATATATATATATATATATGTATATGTGTGTGTATATGTATATACATTTATTTAAAAAAAAAAAGATGATGTATGCAAAATGCACCTAAATAGTGATCTGAATCCACTTTTACATTAAAGACAGTTGGAAATGGAAAGGATACTGGCTTCTTTTCTCTAACTGAAAGAGATCTGAGTTTGGTAAAGAGCAGCTGAACATGTGCTAAAAATGACTTATTTCAAAATTAATTCAAGGAATCATTTGATAGTTTGTTTTTGCATACACTGTTGAAGATGATCACCTTATTAATGCCTTATGAGGTGATAATGATTTAGCGTATCATAGTTGACCAAATTGTGCAGCCTGGACAGAGATGGGAAATGAACCTGTCAAATCTTTCTGTTACTGTCTTTCTTTTAGATCCCTATCTTTCCTGAAGATCTCTTCTTTAGCGCAGATCTAAAGGAAGACGTTAAGGAACTAGAGAATTGTACAAGCTCCCAGGGGCTGGTGAGTGGATACGTGTAACTTTTTCCTTTTAAGGAGGGAAAGAAGCATTTATCTTTTCTTTTTCTGAGTTCACAATGTGTATAATACTGTGTGTTTATTTTTCAGGACACCCTCCCATTAGTGGACCAGCAGCTTCTCTACACTTGCTGTCCATATTTAGGTGAGAATGAACTGTTTGGAAAAGAAACGTGGCTTAAAATGATGTATTTTACCAAACTTCGGTTGGAATAGTTTCTAGTTGAGGGTAATGGATGTATCTGTATGCCATTATTTTGCCAGGGGAGTTTCGTAAACTTCTTGCTGCTTTTGTGGCTGGTAGTACGTCCAAGAGCGGAGGCTTAATTCGCAAGATCACCCCCACATCTGCAGAACTGAGGGGACCTTCCACCAACCGTTCACAGCAGAAACTTCAGGTACGCTGCCAGCTAAACGCATTCCATCTGTAGAAGAATTAAGAGCATGTTGTCCATGTGTGGCTGTTCATGTTTTTCCATAGGTTGACCTGGAACAGGCCTTCTTTCACAACCAGCCCCCATCTCTCAGACGGACTGTAGAGTTTGTTGCTGAGAGAGTCGGTTCCAACTGCGTCAAACACATCAAGTCAGTCTCTCACCATTTAGTCCGTTTTTTGGCTTTATCTGTATGTTAGTCCATGTAAATCAATTATGACTAGCTTTTTCATCATTTCGTATTTTCCTAACTCTGTGTGTGGTAGGGCTACGCTTGTGTTGGAGCTCGTGAAGGGTGGAGAGAAAACTCTTAGAGACAGTTTGGGTTTGGAGGGTGTCAACCCGGCCAAGTTAAACGATTCTATCTGTGCTCAGCTGTGTGACGCAGGCATGCAGGCTCTAGAGACAGCAACCAGGTCAGCAGCTCTCTTCTCATTACATATATATCATGTTGTTGGACATGTTTTAGACTAGTTGTCCTCGGTCACATCCTCTCATGATAGGTTCTGCAGTGAAAATGCCCCTGGAGCTGTCAGAGTACTTCTTCCTCTGGAGACCTCAGTTTCTGTGAGTAGAACAGTTACTATTCATCAATTCAGTCCATTTAAAATCCTGTTGCAATATTCAAACATAGTGTTTGTCTTGGTTGTGCATTGTTGTACAGAATTATAATTTTTTTGGCCATGTCATTTTCTGATTAATTTTTGGAAAAAACCTTCATGTTCATTTATTTCCCTTTGCGATATGATTCATATTTTGTGGTGTGGTTAAGGTCCTGACCACTGCTGAGAGCATCACCACTCGTTTGGCTACAGAAAAGGCTTGCAGCTGGCTCTCTGCCAACATCACAAGTACTGAAGCTTCATTTAGTGACATTTTAAAATTGCAGTTAAAAAAAAAAAACACAAGGATTTAAAATATTCCTGTTTGAATTTATCCCTCAGCACTACTGAAGAGGGAGTGGAAGAGTGCGTTTGAGAGGGTGATGAAGAGTGTGCCCTTATCCATCAGTTTGGATGCTGAAGAGGGCGAGGGATCAAGCAGGAATCAGCAGGTCCAGAAGAGTACCTCAGGGCTTGGTGCTGGGTCCTCTTGTGTTTCAGACTGCACCAATAAAGTTCCACTGGGGTCAGAAGTCTTGATTGAAATAAAGGTGAATATCGCTAATCGGGTGACACAAAAGGTGTACAAACTGGTTAAAACGGATTCATTGAAGACTGGTGGTAATTTTTACTAAATATTATTTGATAGAGAGAGATGAGACATCTACAAAATTGCTGAAAATAAACATTTTTAAATGTGAGTGAGTCAGATCACAAACCATGTTGTCTCATGTTTCAGGAGGTTTTAAGTGTTGCTGTAGGACCCAGATGTGATGAGGAGGTTTTCACTGTTCATCAGATTGAGTCTTTGCTGGACAGAGTGGAGCGAACACTTGGATGCAGAAAAGTAACTTTCTAATCCACATCATTCATTGTTATTAGGGATGTAAAGGTATGAATGCCTCTGTATGAATGGCACGGTATGGTATTTAATGAATCATTTACATAAAAAACAAAACTAATTAAGAGGCTCAAAAAAGTGCCGGAATTGTTTATTAAACAGTTTACATGAACACTGAACATATCAACGACACACACATTAGCCATCTATCTGTAAACTTTCAAACAGGAACTTCAATTTTAATAACAAAAAATTATTAAACCTTCC
>JAUCMU010000033.1:15446222-15456296 GCA_032275025.1 Enteromius treurensis
AGTAACTGCCTGTGTGTGTGTTTATATTGTTCAGAGGTGGGTAGGTTTGAGGTAGGAGTGGGGTTTGGTGCTCCAATTAAACAATTATATAATAATTATATATATATATATAAAATTATACCATTACATTAAGCCAACAAAACTGAAAACAACGGAGGACCCCTCACGTCGAAATGGGTCTAAAAAGGGGTAGCTTAAGGATCGAAAAACGCAGCAAAAGTGTCCTGACCAAGCGAAAAATGTGACCAGTTGGAGTGAGGCTGTGTTGGTATTCTGGGTTCGGGCCAAAATCTTGAGCTTGGAGCCATCCTCTCAGACAGCACGGCAAATATGCATAACCCTTACTCCGTTTACCCTATTATATGTATGTGTGAACTCGTGAAACACTTTAACTGTAACAGTGGAGGCAACAGGTTACTTTCGTAACCCAGGTTCCCTGAGACACAGGAACGAGTACTGCATCTGATAAGACACTGTAGGAAAAACTCCTTTTTCCTCCTAACTGAAGCCTTTTTTAATCACGCAGTGAAACTGCACGGCCATTGGTTGCTGCAGTGATACTAAAATAAACCAATCGGCTGAGCGCCGTGTTGCGTTGACCAATGGCCGCGGCTCCTGTCGAAGCTCGTCTGAGGTTACTTCGACTGAAGCGACGTGTATGCACAGCGCGGCATATAACGCAGTACTCGTTCCCGTGTCTTAGGAAAATAACCTGTACGTTCTCTTTTGACACTTCACTCGTACTGCATATGATAAGACGCTATGGGAACTCAGTTCAATCCCGCCGCGCCGCAAGTGAGAAACGATCAAGTGTGAGAGTGAGCCCAGGCAAAGCCGGGGTGTACAGTCACATAAGCATGCAGAGAAATAATGCCCCGCGTATATGCATTCATATCGTTCTTGTGCTTAAAGGATAGCGGTCTGGGCACATGAGCGGCCAGACATGCAAGGAGATTTACATATGTAAAGGCTCATGCCTGAGCTCGCTGTTTGTGCATGCAACGGGCAAAGACAGCGAGCTGCTGAATACACATATAAGGGCTCGTGAGCTGTTTGAGTGTTCGTATGGTCAAACACAGCGGGCAGGTAAAAGCACTTTAAAAGCTCGAGAGCCTGAGCCCGCTGTTTGGGCGTTCAGCGGCCAAACATAACGGACTGACAATTTTAATCCCCTTTATGCAGAGAGGATCGCGGCATGTAACGCCAGAAGATCCAGGTTATAAAACCTGGCAAAGGTGGACGGCGAGGCCCAGCCGGCCGCCTCACGATCTTCGACAGGGAAATTCCACTACACCAAGCCCAGGACGAGGGAGTGGCTCTAGTCGAGTGACATTTTACTCCTATGGGGCAATTCTGGCCCAAAGAGGAGTAAGCCAGGGAAATAGCGTCTACAACCCATTAGAAAGCCTTTGCTTCGAGACCGGTAGACCCTAGGAGCAGGTGCCGAAGCAGATAAACAGGTGGTCAGACCTTCTAAAGGTGGCTGATCCCTCAATGTAGCCTTTAATGCCCTGACTGGGTAGAGAGGGTTAAAGTCACAGCCCTCGTTCGGGGGAAGCGCCAACAGGGATATCACCTGCGCTCTGAATGGAGTGGAAGCACTTTCGGTACCTAACCGAGTCTTGGTTTCAGGATGACTTTTGAATCATTAGGCCCGAATTCCAAGTATGCGGGGCTGACAGACAGCACTTGCAAATCGCCTATTCGCTGAACTGATGCTAGAGCCAGCAGCAGAATAGTTTTCAACATCAGCGCCTTCACTGTATCTGTTTGCAGGGGTTCAACGGCGCGCCTCTGAAGTCTTCTAGCATGGTGGGCAGGTCCCACGTGGGGATGGTGCGAAGGCAAAAGGGCCTGAGTCGTCTAGCTCCTCTTAGAAAATGGATAAGAATATCCTTTTACAGAATCTGTCCTGCTATAAGGTCGTGGTGGGCTGCTATGGCCCTATAAGCCTTAAGGGTGGATGGGGTGCATCCCCTTTCCAGCAGGTGTTGCAGAAGGCTAGAATCAGAGATATCTGGCATGATGACGGGTTTTCATTGTGCTCCACGCACCACCTCGAAAAACTGACCATTTCATGCATAAGCATGTCTCGTAGACGGGGCTCTAGCATGAGAAATGGTGTCTAGTATGCGCTAGGGGAGGCAGATAGGCTCCCGCAAGCTGCCAAACATGTAGGGCCCACAGACTGGGCCAGATTGAGTCCTCTGCCTGAGAGAGAAGGTCTCGCTTCAGGGGAATGACTGTTGCCCTTATCGAACGCAGGTTGTACTGGGCCCATCTGAGCAGGCCAGCAGACAATCTGAATAGGCGCTTCGATGACAGCCCCTCCTGGCGATTTGTGAATGACACCCCAGTCATACTGTCTGAATGAACCAGGACGTGAGTGTTCCTCAGTTGTGGCAGGAAAACGTGATAAGCATGCCATACTGCCAGCATTTTCAGGCAGTTGATGTGCAAGCTGCTTTCTGCATCCAACCACAGGCCCGCGGCCGGTGAGCCCACTCTTTCGTGGAGCCATCTGTTGCTATTACTTTTTTTACTTCTGCACACAATGTGTGCAGCCACTGGGTGCCTCCCCATAAGCAGAGAGCTGCAATGCAGGCTCTGTTCAGTCTGAGCTGAACGCGTCCGTGACGCCAAGCTCACGGCGGCACCCTTTCGTTCAACCAGTATTACGGCAGTCGTCTTTGCAAGGGGCTGAGCCGTAACACTGATGAGGCTGTGGTTATTAGACCCATCATACTCTGTAAGACTTTCAGGGGATGAAGCGTTGCGATCCTGAAGGAGGCTCAACGCGTTATGGTCGCGGCGCGCTCTGTGAGATCTGCGGCGGTATTCAATGGCGCAAGGCTTGAGTCAGAGACAGCAAAGAAGCACATCGCTGAAGGAGAAGAAATCTGAAGTCCTCGCACGAAGCTGCCCTTAATATAGGCGGCTCCGCCCCCTCAGGCGAGCTTCGACAGGAGCCGCGGCCATTGGTGGACGCAACACGGCGCCCAGCCGATTGGTTTATTTTAGTACCACTGCAGCGACCAATGGCCGTGCAGTTTCACTGCGTGATTAAAAAAAGGCTTCAGTTAGGAGGAAAAAGGAGAATTTCCCATAGCGTCTTATCAGACGCAGTACGAGTGAAGTGTCGAAAGGGAACTGTATTTGTTATTTTTGATATTTTAGTTATTGACAATTAACCTTATTGATGTGTTTCAATAAAAAATATTTCAGTAGATGGCAGCACTGCTCTATTAAACTATAGCCCTTTCTAACGTTATCAACATGAATTAAACTGAGAAACATACATCTTTCAAGTAGATTTTACACCAAATACTAATAAGCCCAATTATATAAAACATTACTAAATTAGCCAATTAAAATTAAAAAATGCCACAAATCCCCAAATACTACACAACTCGTAAAAATATTATTAAACTGTGTTATGTCATGTCACACAAAAAACGACATGATTACAAAATCTCAGATCTCTGGAACTCCAGTACTGCTTTACACACTGTGTGTATACGGAGCGCTCAGACTGACCAGAGATTTGCCCTGCAATTACCAGTGATAACTTCTTTAAAGGCATTTGTGTTGCAGCATATCCTTTACATTTTAACAGAACAATATAAAAATCTGAGAACATTCAAAGTTTTACAAATTCCATTATGATTTGTGTTTTATTTTTAATTGTATAGCTGTTATTGGGCCTGTTTTAGGCTTTGCTTTATTTTTATATTTTAGACAATTTATATATTTAAATGTCATTTACTCATTGGACGTGTGCCTTCAGAAAGAAATGCATCTTTACGGATTAGTGAAAGAATTTTTACTTTCGATTTGAATTAGGCTATTTCGTTTTAAAGTACTTTAAAGCTTTCTATATAGAGATTTATCATATCTGAGCGTGTCACAATGATGAAGCCAGACACACACGGCTGAAACCAAGTTATTTTTTCCAAATTTTTTCCTGACTAATGCTTGAGCAAGATGAGCAAAAACACACTAGTAATTAATGATTAACTTAACATTTTAATCATTAATTAGTAGTGTGTTTTTGCTCAACTAATGATATTCTGAAGTGTTACCCATTTTCTGATTTAGAATGTTTTAAAGTTAATGCTTCCTCGTGAGAAAAAATAAACATGTCTAGGAATGTCTACTATTTCTATTACTATATCAAAAGGACCCATTAGCGAAAATGATGTTTTCCATGATGTGAGCCCTTTAAATCTCTTCTATTTCAGTTTCAATGGGCTTGATTTTCTTAAGTTTGCACAGCTTGAAGTAATGGCGTTGTTTGAGAGAGTTGAGATGATGTTAAACAAAAGATGAGTGTAAAGTAGAGGAAGGTGAAGGGCACTGGCGTCACTTTTAGCTGCAGCCTCTGTCTCTCGCCAGCAGCACAGCTGCTTTAGTAAATGATTTCTCACAGACAGATTGCATTGAGAAGACGTCATTGGTCCAGAGCTGGAGCACAATGCTGGTTTTCTTTTCCAAGTGAAGTCAGCTTTGTTTTTTACCCTCCCTCTTTCTCTTTATCACTCTCTCTCTCCCCTCCCTCTTTTTCTTTTGGATACAGTGCATGACTATATTATTCTCTTGGTATTTCTGGGTCAGTGGCGTGAAGAAAATCTCCACAAAGCGTCTTTACACACACACTGACCACGTAAAATCAATTTTTTCAGTGGCGCAGAAATGAACACGTGTCTTTAGAATTTCATATTCATCAAAGATTCCCGCAAGCAAATCATGATTTATTATTAAGCAACATAAATGTTAATAAGAGTTGCACCAAATCAGAATGATTTTTAAAGGATCATGTGATACTGAGGACTGGAATAATGATGCCATCACAGATGTACATTTTGTCAGACAATAATCTGACTGCATTATTACAATTAAAAATAATTTTTGGAAATGTAAACTGATATTTCCAACTGACACGCTAATGCAAAAGATAGAAATAACCGACTTAAAAACCTTGGTGAAAATACTAGTGGCTTAAGACATTTGCACAGTACTGTAGATTCCAAACTTTGTAGTATATGTACCTCTCTATTACTATAGTATGGACTTTAAATTGTGCTGCAGGCTGTGAAAGTCATTTACCCAAGACCAGCTGCGATACGGGGAACTTTTTATTTCTGTGGGATGGGAGGAGATTGGGGAAAAACTCCACTGGTTTTGTGTCTTTTTTTTTTTATCCTGTAGTTTAGCCTCCTATTGGCTCGTTGGTTAATTACAGCAACAGTTGTTGTCCTGGAATTCCTGCAGAAACTCCAGTCCAGTCTCTCACTCGCTCTTTAGCTCATTCGTTTTCTGTGGGCCGTTTCTGTGTAGCCCTCAGAATCCCCTGACCTCTTTCCCTCCCTTTGCAAATTTGACCCACATACAGTAATGTCTGTGAAAGTATGACAAACGAGAGGCGAGTTGAACCCCTGCCAGGTCTCTCTCTCTCCCACAGTCCACCCCACCACCCCTTTAACCCAGCTTTCCCTACAGTCACACGCAGCTATAAACAGGATCTCATAAACTATCACCAAGTCTAGTTGTTTTTTATTACCAGGTCCATTATTTGGAACTTCTATTGTATGTTAGCAACAATAACACAGTTTTAGTGAGATCGTTTACTTGCAAATGAAAATCCTGGCGTCATTTACTCGTTATTTAGCCTTATGTTGTTCCAAACACGAAATTGTTTTTTTTTGTTTTGTTTGCATGGATCATAAAATCTATGCTCTTTTAAAATGATCATTTATAATTGTAATAACTATGTGCATTGCATTTTGCGTTTTGCATTATTGTTGTTAAAATTTGTAATATTTATTACTTATATTACTGATGTTCAGACGTTTGTGTGGTACGTTTTTGAAAGAATTATTTTATTCTCACTAAGCCTGCATCTGTTTGATCAAAAAATAATAAAAACAGTAGTGACGATATTATTACTACATTTGGAAGTAACCTTTTTGTATTTTAATGCATTTTAATTTTCAAATATCCAGTCTTCAGTGTCACATGATTTTTCAGAAATCATTTTAATATACTGAAGAAATACTCTTTAGAGAATTTTCAAGAAATATTCTTTATTAAGCCTTTACTTTTGATCAGTTTAATGCAATTTAAATATGGCACATCTGGTACAGTATGTCAAAGTACATTTTAATATTGACTCCTCGATTTCTTATGTTTTGTTGATATTTGTGTGAATCCTCAAGTTCCTTCAATGTAAACCATGTGTTTCAGTATATTCAAGAGGAACTGACGTATTGGTCTGTGGTCTGGTACAGCCTTTGCCTTGGATGGGCTTCAGTTGGCGCTCCACATGAGATATCACAAGAAACAAGGAGTTTTTCAGAGGTGGCTATTAAGAAAGCCACATTAAAGAGTAGTGCTCCGCACACTGATTACAGACCTCAAGATTTTAAAGTGGGTGTATTACACACTAACAGTTTATTAATGGAGTTTCTTTGCTTTCTTATTCATCCCTCTCTTCTGCTTGAAGCATCCTGCCTCTTTTTTTTACTACGTCTTTGACTACACCATTTAAACCCTTTAACCGAGAAGACCGTACCCAGGATAGTGTTGCTTGTTATTGAAAGACGTCATCTTCCTTAATTTAGACCGCCTGACTCTTCCTTTTCCACTGCCCCACTTTTGAGTTTGCCCCTCCCTGATCGAGCGTCTCCTCACAGGGGTCTTTAAGATCACGTTGCCCGAAACGCTAAGCTTCTGGACAACTTCCTGTCCAGAATCAACTCTATATTCAGCTTTCCTCTTGCATTGTGACCGAAAGTCCAGTTGTTTTTGTTTGTGGTATGAGGAGGGAAAAGGAGGAAAGCAAACATCAGATGCCTTTGTCCAAGGTTTCCTATGGCTGTACACATGCGCATGAGGCAACTAAAGTGGGAAAAAAACATGTTTAAGGTGACATTATGAAAAAGTGCTATAATTGGTTCTCAGTACCAAACCTAGAAACTACAAAAAGAACCACCCACTGATTTCACTCCCCCAAACGCCATAGAAAGCAGATCTTATGATAATATTACCACCCTTAATCTGCATGTTTTCACCCATGTTTTTTTAGCAAGGGACAATGGTGTCATAGAGTCAGAGTCTCCTGCCTGAGACGAGAGAGCAGTGGATTTATTGATTTATTTACTGCTGCCACACAGATCTAATATAAACATGCAATTTCATTCCCAGCTTTTTGTGAGCGTTTTTAACATAAACTTGGCAGTTTAAGCACAGTAAGACATGAAACGGTGTAGTATGCAAAGCTGATTTCTGTTAGTGCTTCTAATGTTTTTAAATTCATTGCAAAAGTGAGTCAATTTTAGACAAATTACTCGTCATGTGCCAGTTCACTACTACCCATCCTAAGCACATTGCTGTTTAAGAAGTTGTTAGAGAGTGCTCTGGCAAAAGTCCAGGTAATTAAAAGGAAGTGCTCTGACAGTGAAAAAAAAAAGGATCTTGCATGAGCAGAGTTCAGTGGAGAGTGAGTTAAGATGGACTCCTCTAACAAGCTCCCTCATTGATTCTTTCAAGCTGAAGAAGCTCAGGCTAATTAGAGTAAGTCAGGCAGAAGCGGCCGCTAGATGCTGATCCGCTCTCCCTGCGGACAGCATCCCAATTAGCCTTTATTCACACCCTACACAGAGACCACAACAGCCCCAGGACTCTCCACATCTCAGCCAAATACATACCTGGGTTACAATACCCTGAGAGAGTCTCTTGTTTTGCTGACTCACAGGGTTTTCAATGGACGCGGAGGTCAAATTACTTTCTCTCTCCCACACCTGTAGTGTACACAATAAGACAGATTGTCTTTTATGTGTTTAGTATTTGTAATGCTTTTGAAAGTTCATGAAGATAGACAAAGGTCGTTTGGCAGTTAAGCTTTAACCTGTTTTTCTTTCTTTTTCTTTTTTTGGATATTAATACCTCCTTTAAGAGATTGCATGAGGGTAAGGCTGTTTGAGGAATACATTACTGGCCAATCTTATAGATTTAGCTTTTTCTTGTGTGTTAACTGTTAAACATTATAATAATGTCTGCATACTTTCTCTCTGAGATCTACAATGGGTCTTTTTGTATCCATGCACACAGATAAGGTCCTTGCACACAGTCCAAAATTTGTGTGCATTTTTTCCATATTTGCCTTCCTTCCTTTCCTGTCAAAATGCATGCAGAAAAACACTGAAAAATGACAAAGGTTTTGGAATCATTGTGTAAATGGGATTTGACACCACTTTAGTTTTTTTTTTACGTGCGAACATTTCTTGTGCAATGACTCTCAGATAGTTGCTCCTAACTTGCATGAATTTCTGTGGAACGTTCACAAATTGTGATTAATGATGGTATAATATCAGTGTTTGAACTATTTATATAAATTAACATATTATGTTAATCTAATCCCCAGCCCAATTATGAGAAGTATTAATACTGAAGCTTGCCTTTGTAAAATAGTGATGCACCAACATTTTTTTTTTTACCGAAACCCATAAGTTTTCATTTTGTCAAAAATGAAAACAGAAAGTTCATTGGCATTTAATGTAGTTACAACTGCTTTAATTTATCACTCGAGTTCAAAAAGTTCAATTACTAAAGCTTTATTTTCAGTTGATATTTCAGTTAAACAAATATGACATAGCAGTGTGAAGTGTGTCCATGCTATGTGCTATGACACGGTCAAAATGCATTATTGGAAAAGCCAATTAAACGTTACTGTTTCGGCCCTCCAAAACAATTTCAGTTATAACCAAATGTTGTTTTTTTTATTTATATGCTGAATGTTTTTGGTTGCTGCAGTTTTGATTAAGAACTTTGCCCTCACCCGACACGTCAGGCCAGTGTCTTAGGCAAGATGAAGTGTAATACAAACACAGGGTACATGCCAGCGTCGTGGAACATTGTTTCAAAGCTATTTTGTTAAGACGCAGGGGTTCAATGGTTCTGAAGGAAATAGACTGAAGGAAGAGAAAGAGTCCAAGTGGGGCTGGTGAGAGAGCAGTAGGTCTGTGTTTTCATTTCTCCTCTCCTTACAGCAAGTTTGATCAACACACACTCTGAGGCGAACACAGACGCAGCACATTCTCTTTGCATGAAACCTGCACAAACATAACCTACGGGTTCCCTTTCATTCTCTCAAATAAACACGGACCAACAATCAAACTGCCAACAAACCTATTCAAAGAGCAAAGAACAAGAATGTCACATGTTTCAGAGCATAGATGTAATTAATAGATTACAATGCTTTTCTTAAAATGTATGTTAAAAGTGTACTTTCGCCTCCTGTTAGGTGTTTCAAGACCTGGGTGTGTGTGTCTTGTCTGGAGCTTCAGAGGGGTATAACGTGTGTCTGTTTGCGTATGGACAGACGGGCTCAGGGAAGACTTACACCATGATGGGCACTCCAGTGCGTAACTACTCTTTTGAGATGAAGACATTGGTGAAGCACTATTTTAACCTTAAAATGATGTGTGTCCTCTTTATCTGTGCAGGACTCCATTGGACTGACACCAAGGATCTGTCAAGTAAGTTAAGGGATAGTTCACTCAAAAATGTAAAATTACGTCTTGAACAGTTACTCACCCTCATGGCGTTCCAAAGCAATAAGACTTTGATGATTTTTGTCCCTACACAGCCACATTTTGATGTTTTAAAAAGTTCAGAAGGATTATGTAAATGTAAACTATAAAGAGACACAATCAATTTAAACCGAAAGTAGCAGATGTTTCCTCACACACATGTCTCAAGTGAGTATGGTAAAGTTTGTGCTTATTTGATGTGCTCTTTGCATATATGTTGCTGATGTAAGAAACATATATAGACAGGTGTTTGGCTCAAGTCCAATCAGTCTAATCAAACACAGCTGGACTCTAATGAAGGTGTAGAACCAGCTCAAGGATGATCAGAAGAAATGGACAGCACCTGAGTTATGTATATAGTGTCACAGCAAAGGGTCTGAACACTTAGGACCATGTGATATTTCAGCTTTTCTTTTTTAATAAATCTGCAAAAATGTCAACAATTCTGTGTTTTTCTGTCAATATGGGGTGCTTTGTGTACATT
>JAUCMU010000033.1:15490206-15514793 GCA_032275025.1 Enteromius treurensis
TTTTGTATGTTATATTGCATTTCTACCAATAAATTCTCCTAAATAATACACACTGCACCTTTAACTGCTAGAGCAACAAAAGTTACTGTCTTAACTTAAAACAATCTTCACATAACCCCACACTTTCATATATATATATATATATATATATATTAGAAAATGTAAAAACATGTATACACATAATAAGCGGATAGTATCAAATGATTAATTTAAATACTTAGTAGTTTAGGCCATTTAATATAAAGTGGGACCAAACAACAATCCGTTTGATAATCTATGTCTTTCTAAACAGCTTTATAAAATGTTTTCATGCCTGTTACGCAGAACTAATATTTGATAAAACTCCTTAATCTTAACACCTCTAAGGAATTGTTCCTGCACATTTTCAAAAATGGTTCAGACATAATGCATTATACATATGAATATTCATTATTTATTCATTGCTTTGTTATCCAGATGGAGGAGACATGTTTTCATGCTGTAGTTTTTCCATTCAGAGAATATGGCAAAACTTCAGGGTATTTTAACAGTGTGGTAGATGAGATCAGTTAATTCTAATCCAAGTCCAGACTGAGTCTGATTCAAGACCGAGACATGAAGAGGGTCAAATCTGAGACAGTTTAACTATACTTTATGCTTAAATAAAGTATAAATAAATAAATACTTTATGCATAAATGGGAAGGTAATATTCCTAGACCGGCTTAAAAGCATGCATCCATTCCCCACCCACTTCACATTCTAATGTTTTATTACGTCCTTTTCTTCCTTCTCTCTCACTCTGTTTTTTTTTACCGCTCTCTTTTTGCCATTTCCATCCTTCCATCTTTCCAGTTTCCTGCAGCTATAGAATCTGAATCATTTATTAAATACATCATTAAGAATGCACAATTTTGTTCTTTTTGTGGCGGAAAGTTATTTAAACATGGTGCTGCTGAAAACTTGAACATGGACATAGATAAATAAGCACTCTAAAGAATACACATACATAAGATTGCATAGTATAATCACTGTATGGTTGTGAAAATATAAGCTGTCTTTTTAGGTTTTTAAAAAGAGGGTCTTGAAAGTTTATAAAGTTTTTATCACAAACACACTTATGTTTAAACATTTTACTACATAATGTATTTCATGTATGTCTCGTCTCCATATAAATGTGTTAATCTCAAAAAACCTCAAGAAATCATACAAATGAAGCCTACAGTATTTTTATGGCCATTAAGAATGTATAAGTTGTGACATTATTTTCAGTACAGTTGAGCACATTCACAATTACATACATGTAAAAAATGTTTTTAAACATTTGAACATTATTGCACAATTCTGAGTAAACATCATAAGAGTATGTATTTACTGAATTTAATTTAAGCTGATATGGAAATACTTATTCCCATTACATTTTTACTGTGCAAAAAATGATAATAATAACATTAAAAATTGGCCAAATGTATTATTTGTAGACTTGTTTATTTATGCAAAATATAATTTATTTTATTATTTTGATTCATATTTATGATTGATATTTCTGAGAATCATTAAATTTATTTTTAATTATGTTTCGGTTTACATTATTTTCCATGCAAAGAATGGAATCTTACCGCTAAGAGATCACCTAAACAGCTGTAAAAGTTTTTAGCTAAGAGTTTTGTCTTAAAACTTATTGACAAAGCTGCTGAGACAAACTTTTACTAAGAAACTGAGAGAAGTCTTAAGGTAAGAATAAGGGTGGGGTTGACTCATTGCTATGGATGATGTCAGCATGCTTTTGGATAGGATAGGATGGTTTGTGATTTGTTCTTAGTGACTTGGGGGTCCTTTTCACTACTCCTAACATTTCACATATTTAGGTCTAGTTTTTAGATCGAGTTTTAGCACTAAAACACTTTGTGAAATTTAGTAGTCCTTAATTTAGAACTGACATGCCCATTACTTTTACATTTTCTCCTAAATTGGCAAGTTATGAGCTACTTTTAGCCTTAATATGTTTTGTGAATACGGGCCTTAAAGTGTATCTACTAGACCACTTCAGCAGCTGAATGTTTTTCTCTTGCTGTCCAAACCAGATGAGCGAGAGGCTGTCCAGAAGAAGACCTTTACAAAATGGGTGAATTCAATATTAGCCAGAGTGAGCTGCCGAATCTCAGATCTCTATCTAGACCTTCGGGATGGGAGAATGCTTATCAAACTACTTGAGGTTCTGTCAGGAGAGAGACTGGTGAGTGTGAATGTGTAACAATGTCAAGCCTAGATTTGTCCACACCAAAATATGAGAATTAATCGCCATTTACGGAAGTCATTACACTAATGTCATTTAATCTCCATCTTTTTCCACCATTCAGCCCAAGCCAACCAGGGGCCGAATGCGTATCCACTGTCTTGAGAATGTCGACAAAGCTTTACAGTTTCTAAAGGAACAGAGAGTGCACTTAGAGAACATGGGATCACATGATATCGTAGATGGGAACCACAGACTCATCCTAGGCCTTATCTGGACCATCATTCTTCGTTTCCAGGTCAGCCCATTATTCTATACTTGACCAAGTATCTATTCATTTTGTGCCTCTAAGTATAATTTAAACCAAACAATAAGGAATAATGAAAGTTTATATTTTAAAAACTAAAATAAAACATTTTCAGGCTATAAAACACAGAACAAACCAAACCGTCTGATATTACAGTGGACATACAGCAGAGTTTTGTATTGTGTCTTTGGCTGATGAGAAAAGCTTACATTTATTTTTACATCTCTCATTTTGATAGCTGGATATTTTTAGCCCAGCTACTTCAAACCGTGTAGTCTGCTACATAATTCAGGCCCTCAAAAATAAAAGGAAAAAGACCGGAATGGGAATTGTTGACTGCTCTTTATTCTGATTCCCACAGCGATGTGCAAACTATTGAGACATAAAAAGTAAGAATCTAAATAAAGTAACAATGCCTCTGCACATCCAAAAATGGATGCTCAAGGGCAATAGCTCTTCTAATTATTGTGAGATTTAGAGTATATGAAATGTCAGCCTATATGAGAATTTACTGCTTTTAATTGCTTCAAATTAAAAAAGGAATATATAGTTGATAGAAATACAATAAGAGGTACAGAAAGAGGTATAGTATGGATATCATTTAAATGCAAATGTGGGATTTATTTATTTTTCTTTATACAGATTCAAGACATTATAGTAGAGACAGGACAAGCTGACCAGACAGGCCGGCAAGAGACACGCTCGGCCAAAGATGCACTGCTCCTCTGGTGCCAGATGAAGACTGCAGGGTAGGACAACAGTTGTCATACTTCAGTAGTAATGAAGCTGGCAGCAAATCCTCTATTTTATGAGAAATCTGTGGTTGCAGATTTGTCTGATGTTGTTTTGTCTCTGCAGGTACCCCAATATAAACATCACCAATTTCACCACAAGCTGGAAGGATGGCATGGCTTTCAACGCTCTCATTCACAAACACAGGTGATATACATATATACAAAATGTAAATATCAAGACAAAAGATACCTGATAGGATATTGTTTAGTGGTTAGGAGACATGCATTGATACACTGAGCATAAGTGTTCATATGGATAACAATTGTCTCTTCTAGACACCACTGAGATTAAATAGAAAGAGAGCCTTTTCTAGACCTACTCTAGGCCACCTTATGTTTCTTTGATTTTCCTAAAAATTGTTTGGTAGGAATTGAAATTGGTAGAAGATTAGATTTCTTAGAACCATTTTCTCTAGCAACCACTGAGAAATTAAACTGATTATTTTCCTCTTCAGACTTTCTTATTAATAAAAAAAATCTTTAAATCTTTCAGGCCAGATTTGGTGGACTATGGCAATCTACAGAGGTCCAATCCCACTCACAACCTTCAGCAGGCCTTTAATGTAGCTGAAAAGAAACTTGGTGTCACCAAGCTCCTGGACCCAGAAGGTAAGTAACATCTGCAGACTAAGCCAAACACACAATAATTATCCTCCCATTATAGCGAAAACATCTTTATATTGTATTGTTTACAGACGTATTCACTGAGAACCCAGATGAGAAGTCTATAATCACATATGTGGTTGCATTTTACCACTACTTCTCCAAGATGAAAGCTCTGGCAGTTGAGGGCAAACGAGTTGGCAAGGTGCAACATTTTAGCTAGTCTGCTCCTATTTGAACTTTGTGTTTAACGCAAGAAGACAATGCATTTACCTTTACCTATATTCTACAGGTGCTAGACCAGGCCATTGAAACAGAGAAGATGATTGAGAAGTATGAGACATTGTCTTCAGACCTGCTAAAATGGATTGAGGAAACCATTATTGTGCTGAACAACCGCAAGCTTGCTAACTCCCTTACAGGCGTCCAACAGCAACTTCAGGCTTTCAACTCTTACCGTACTGTGGAGAAACCACCCAAGTAATTAAAGCTACTTATGAACAAATGTCTCTTTTTTTGGAGTAAGCAATCAAATGCTAAGCGACCAACATTTTAACTCTTCAGATTCCAGGAGAAAGGCAACTTGGAAGTACTGCTGTTTACCATCCAGAGCAGAATGAGGGCCAACAATCAGAGAGTCTACACACCTAAAGAGGGTGCACTGGTGTCTGATATCAACAAGGTAAGATGCCAAGGTTAATGCTGCATTGATTCAAATTCAGGAAGCATGAATTTTCCAACCTCCAGTTAGGGAACTTTGGACAATAGAATATGCAGGTTACCTGGTGAGATCAAGTAGAAATATCCCATATCTAGAAACACTGTTATGAACCACATTGTGTTCTTAGGCATGGGAGCGGTTGGAAAAGGCAGAACATGACCGTGAGCGGGTCCTAAGAGATGAACTCATTAGGCAGGAGAAACTGGAGCAGATGGCTCGTCGCTTTGACAGAAAGGCAGCTATGAGAGAAACCTGGCTACAAGAGAATCAGAGACTGGTTACACAGGTAAGTCACTATCCACAGTCTACATATAAAATATGAAAGGTGCAGAGAGTCAATCATTCCATGGTTGCCAACACCTGAAAATTGACATCAATGATCATTATTTTGCTTTCTACTTTAAAGGACAACTTTGGCTATGACTTACCGGCAGTGGAGGCAGCTAAGAAGAAACATGATGCAATAGAAACAGATATTGCTGCATATGAAGAACGCGTTCAGGCACTGGTGGCCCTGTCTAAAGAACTGGAAGCAGAACGATACCATGATGCTAAACGCATTGATGCTAGAAAAGACAATATTTTGAGGCTGTGGGACTACCTTCAGGAGCTGCTTAAAGCTCGCAGAGTTCGTCTAGAAAAGAACCTTACCCTTCAGAGAATCTTCCAGGAGATGCTCCACATCATTAGCTGGATGGATGAAATGAAGGTAGGAAGGACCAATTTGCAAATTGTGTGCTTGACTAATATGCTTTGCTTAAATATAATGGTTGTATGTAATTGAAGCAAAACCTTATTATCAACCTTCTTATGTGACATTTGTTCTTCAGAGCCGACTCTTGTCCCCAGACTTCGGAAAACACTTATTGGAAGTGGAAGACTTGCTCCAGAAACATTCATTGCTAGAAGCTGATATAGCAATGCAGGCAGAAAGAGTACGATCAGCCAATGCAGCTGCTCTGAAATTTGCCAATGGTGACAGTAAGTACAGCTGAATACTTATATATAAACCTATATATATATATATATCCTTATGTATATACTTTTCTGCCTTTAATTTTTCTAGGTTATAAACCATGTGACCCTCAAGTGATCCATGATCGGGTTCAACACTTGGACCTGTGCTACCAGGAGTTGTGTGCTTTGGCAGCTCAGAGGAAAGCCAGACTTGAGCAGTCACGACGACTTTGGAACTTTTTATGGGAAATTGCAGAGTTAGAGAGCTGGATTAGGGAAAAGGAGCACATCTTCTCCTCTCTTGACTATGGTAAAGACTTGACCAGTGTGCTGGTACTGCAGAGCAAACACAGTGTCTTTGAGGATGAGCTTGCTGCCAGACTGGACAACTTGAAGCAGGTGATGGATGAGGGAGAGAGCATGATTCAGGCCAAGCACTTGGGTTCCCCCAAAGTGCAGCAACGCATGGATGAGGTGCGAAACCAGTGGCAACAGCTGGAGGAACTGGCTGCCTTCCGTAAACAGAATCTACAAGACACCAAGCGCTTCTTCCAGTTTCAGGGTGATGCTGATGACCTTAAAGCCTGGCTAGTTGATGCTATGCGGCAGATGAGCAGTGGCGACATTGGGCATGATGAGTACACTACACAGCGACTGCTCAAGAAGCACCGTGACTTGAGAGATGAGGCCGCTAAGAATGGAGCTACCATTGACGCTCTATCCAAACAGGCCAATGCACTTCCTGAGGAATTAAGGAACACACCAGACATCCAGGGGCGTCTAAATGATATCCGGGATATGTATATTGAGCTTTTGGCCCTCTCAGACCTGAGGCAGAAGAAGCTGGATGACACCATGGCTCTTTACACAATATTCAGTGAGACAGACGCTTGTGAGCTCTGGATGGGCCAGAAGGAGACATGGCTGGTTGGGCTGGAGACACCAGAGAATTTGGAAGATCTAGAAATTGTACAAAACAGGTATTGCTATTGGTTTTATGTGTTTCATAAACATAAACTATTTAATTTTATGCCACTGTTATAAAATGTTCTGTTTGTTTGCAGGCTAAGCATTCTTGCTCAGGAAATGGGCAATATACAGGCTCGGGTTGATAACGTCAATAGAGCAGCCAAACAACTTGAAGACAGCAGACATCCACAAACAAAACAAGTGAAAGACTGTCAATCTCGTCTCAATAAAAGGTAAGAGTTACAGTCCTGGATGTGAAACCAAGTTCTAATGAAAAAATACTTTATTAATAATCTCTAATGTTCCTTTTTGTATCTTCTTATAGATGGGAAGCTTTTAAAGCAATGGTAGAAGATAAGAAACACAAAGTAGATTCAGCCCTCAGCCTACATAACTATGATCTTGAATGTGATGAAACAGAATCATGGATAAAAGAGAAGACACGGGTCATTGAGTCAACACAGGACCTTGGGAATGACCTGGCTGCAGTCATTACCATTCAGAGAAAGCTCTTTGGCATGGAAAGAGACCTTGCTGCCATCCAAGATAAGTTGGATTTCCTGCGTAATGAGGCCCAGAAGCTTGTAAAGGACCACCCAGAGCATGCGTCGGATATACTTGGCAGACAGGAAGAGTTGGATGCCGCGTGGGACACCTTAAAACGCACCCTGAAAAACCGTGAAGACTCTCTTGGGGAGGTCAGCAAGCTGCAAACATTCCTACAGGACATGGATGATTTTCAAGCCTGGCTTTTTAAGACACAAAAGGCTGTTGCATCTGAAGATATGCCTGATGGTTTACCAGAGGCTGAGCATTTCCTGAATCTCCATGATGCTGTGAGGGCTGATATGGATGGCCATGAAGAAGACTTTCACCGTGTCAGGGATACAGGAGCAGCTGTCACTCAGGGCCAAGAAGATGATCCTCAGTACCAGCAGCTAGAACAGAGGCTGGACGGTCTTGATAAGGGATGGGATGAGCTGCACAAAATGTGGGACAGCCGCAAGAGCTTCCTAGATCAGGGTCTTGGCTTCCAACAGTTCATGAGGGATGCCAAGCAGGCTGATGCCATCTTAAATAACCAGGTATAAATGCATACAGTATTCATCTGATGAACCTTTTAATGAAAAAATACATTTTGGGAAACCCAAATATTGCTAATATTGCTACCTGCTCAATATTCTTTTACAATAACCTTTAATTACAGGTCCATATTATAGTTCCTCCCGTTTAATTTGCTTTGTCTCTTTCTGTGTCTTTTTCATGTACTTTTTAAAAGGAATACACTCTAGCCCACACAGACAAGCCTGACACCCTGGATGGAGCAGAGAAGGCCCTGAAGAAACATGAGGACTTTGTTACGACCATGGATGCTAATGAGGAGAAGATACTCAGCACACTGGAGACTGGCCAGAGGCTGGTGGACAGTGGAAATCTTTACTCAGAAAGGGTCAAAGACAAGATGGGTTCTATTGAAGACAGGTCTGTTTTTTATATTATCTCTTCTATTTTACATCCAAGGTCAGACATACTACATACTTTACATATAAGATTCCTCTCTGACCTAGCTCTGTCCACTAAATAAAACAGATGATCAGTTCAGTAGGCTCAAGCACTCCACAAGACCCTACATAAGACTAATTAGATTACTTATCTTCTGGACCATTCTATAAAATGGAATGACAAGAACATTCACATCAAATAATTGACTGTTGTCAACTCACAATGTCAGTGTAATTCAGAAAGCAATCAAAGGTTTCTCTTCAAGGGTCATGTTAATGCATCCATGCATTTGTGCTTCCTTTGTGCTGAATCGGCAGTGAGTGAGAGAAGCATAATACTGTAAAGGAGTGGCCTGCATTTCCCCTATTAGCCCCGGCATCTCCTTAAGATGGGCGCCTGCCCTGATGGGTATTGATCTCTTTGTGAAAGTATACCTAATCCATTGGCTTATGTTGCTTTTTTTGAGTGTTCTCTCTGCAGTCAGAAAATTGAGGAGAAAAGAAAAGCCGTTTCAATGTCTGCCAGTATTCACATTTAACCATATAAAGTTCTTACATCACTTCGCACGAAAAACCAACCAGTGAATAACCCATATACATATTTATGTGTTAATGTCTTCAGGTACAACAAGAATAGAGACAAAGCCAAGGAAGTCTCAGGGAAACTGAAGGACAACAGGGAACTTCAGCACTTTCTTCAAAACACCCAAGATGTGAGTAATACTATATTCTAAATTTTAATTTGTAAAATTTAAGATTTAGCTTGAACCTAAAGTTCTTTGTGACCTTTTCTCTCATTTAATGTACATTTTCTTTTTTTTAGCTTACACTGTGGATAAATGAGAAAATGCTGACTGCACAGGATACATCATATGATGAGGCTCGTAACCTCCATAGCAAGTGGCAAAAACACCAGGCCTTCATGGCAGAACTAGCATCCAACAAGAATTGGTTACTTAATATTGATAAGGTATATAGTAGTTTAATATGTATTTTACTAAAGCACATATTGGGTTTCTGATTTTTTTTTAAACTTTTAAATATAGACCTACCTTGAGCTGTAATTTGTTATTAAAAAATATAAGATTATGTTGAAGTCCTAGTATCCATGTCTTGAAATGATAAAAACATTTATATGTACTTTCAAACATGCTCAAATTAGGAGGGACAGGAATTGATGGAATCCAAGCCTGAGTTTGAACCCATTGTCACCGATCGTCTTGCTAAGCTTCATGAACTATGGGATAAGCTGGAAAACACCACACAGGAAAAGGCCCGACTGCTTTTTGATGCAAACCGTTCTGAGCTGTTTGATCAGAGCCTTGCTGACCTGAAGAAATGTTTGGCTACACTGCAGCAGCAGCTCCAGGGTGATGTGGACGAAGAAGTTAAGGATCTTACTAGTGCCAACATCTTGCTGAAGAAACATCAGGTTAGGCATTCAATTTGTTTCTTGTGTCTAGTACAATTCAGTACCCCATGTGAAGCCAACTATGATCTGTACTTTGTTTGATCTGTACTTCCATATTAGATATTAACTTATATATTACTGCTTAAAGTTGCCCTCTTCTCCCCTAGATGACAGAGAATCAAGTTCGGGATCGTGCACGGGAGCTTGAAGAACTTCAAGAAGCTGTACAGCAGCAAGCTTCTCTTAGAGAGGACCAACCTGAGCTTGAAATTGAGCAGCAGACACTTCAGAAAGACTTCCAGAAGCTCCTCACACCTCTTGCCCAACGCAGGGGCAAGCTGGAGGCCGCTAAGGCAGTGCACCAGTTCATCAGAGATCTTGCAGATGAGATAGTATGTGAATGCCTAGAATTACAGCTTCTCAGAATGCATCCTTTGTTTTTGGCAATCTTTCTTCCTAAAGAATTCTTAGATAAAAGTTTTACTTTGCTCTTCTCAGCTCTGGGTTAACGAGAGGTTACCAATGGCAATGTCAGAAGAGCATGGCAACAATCTTCAAACTGTCCAACTTCTGCTTAAAAAGAACCAAGTGAGTTTTTCATTTTTTTTCTCCACTTACATTAATAAATCATTCCTAATAATCCAGTTTGGTGGAACACAACATGGTCTTTCTCCATCTATGCCATCTATGGTCTATTTCAACTCGTATTGGAAGTAATTCCTTTTATATAAACATCACCCACCCCTTTAATATAATCCTTTCATATCCTGCACAGTCTCTTCAAAAAGAGATTGACGGTCATCAGCCACGCATTGATGAAGTGTTAGAGCGTGGTCAGCGAATGTTGGTAGCAGCAGAGGGTAGTCCAAAAGAAGAACACATGTCTGAGGAGATGAAGAAGCTTCAGGATGTGTGGGCAAAGCTGCAGGATGAGATGGCCAAACGAAGAGCGCGGCTCTATGGCTCTAATGAGGCCCAGCAGTATTACAATGATGCAGATGAGGCAGAGGCCTGGATAGGTGAAGAAGAACTCTACATGATCGCTGATGAGAAGGCCAAGGTAGAGCATACAGAATAACACTATTGTTGAATTATGATGCTTGTCTTTGGCAAGTTATATCAACTTTGTGCTGGTTCCAAATTATGTGTGCCATGAAAAGCCATACAAACTAAACTGTCTCTTACAATTAATCTCTCTGGGTTGTAGGATGAACAGAGTGCTCTGATCATGCTGAAGCGACACCTACTTGTGAAGCAGGCAGTGGATGACTATGCACACTCCATCCAGCAGCTGGCAGACCGTGCCCAGAAGATGCTGGCTGAAGAGCACCCAGATGGGTATACTGGGCTAATTGCATGTCTTTACACAATGTATTGTATATTGAAATGTGTGGGCCAAGCTGAACTGGATGTAGGCACCACAATGTAGGTTAAAACCACTCCATAACAAAGATTAATCATTATTTGCTTGTATGTGAAGTGAGGCCATCATCCGGAGACAAGGACAAGTTGACAAGCAGTATGCTGGGCTGAAGGAGCTGACAGAGGACCGCAAAAAGAAGCTAGACCACACGTATCATCATTTCTTACTTAGTCGTGAAGTGGAGGATCTCGAGCAGTGGATTGCAGAGCGTGATGCGGTGGCCTCTTCACAAGAGATGGGCCAAGACCTTGACCATGTGACGGTAAACAGGAATTTGAACTTCTCACTCAAAAGCTTGTCTTGACGTTCAATACACAACATATTCAGTTATATTTATATTTTAGATAAATATCATTACTCAATATTTTAGGTATAATTAATCTACTTAAATTAAATTCCATCAATATTTTAGATCCTGCGAGATAAGTTCAGGGAGTTTGCACGGGAGACAGGGACAGTGGGACAAGAACGTATAGACACTGTGAACCGAATCATAGATGAGCTGATTGAAGGAGGCCACAGCGAGGCAGCAACCCTAGCAGAGTGGAAGGATGGAGTCAATGAGAGCTGGGCAGATTTGCTGGAGCTCATCGACACTCGTGCCCAACTCCTTACAGCCTCCTATGACCTGCTTAAGTAAGTATAAAATAATTAAATAGCAGATTAAAACTAAAGAGTGCTGTGCTTTTATGGGAATCGCGTTATTCCTCACTGTTTCACTCACATAAAACAAGCCTATGGAACAATTATTTAATTATTTAAACAATTATCTAATTATTTAACAATATCTTCATCCGTGTGAAGTTTAAACATTATCTAAAATATACTGTGAATTATGTCAGGTATTTTGATGATGGTAAGGAGTTGATGGTTCAGATTGAAGAAAAGAAGAATGAGCTTCCTGAGGATCTGGGAGAAGACTTCAGCAAAGCAGAGTCCTTCCACCGAATGCATGCTGCATTTGAAAGGGCCATTAGCTCCCTTGGCAAACAGGCAAGGAAAACAAATTATGAACAAGTGGTTGTCATAATAATGCGTTCATGTGTACATATTTATCTCAAAAAGGTATTTTTTCATATCTCTTTCCCTGCAGGTGAAACAGTTCCAGGAGACCGCAACTAGACTGTTTGCCCAGTATGCAGGAGATCAGGCGACTGCTATTCAAGCAACTGAAAAAGAGGTTGTTGAGGCCTGGAATGGTCTGCTGGCTGCTTGTGCAGGCAGGAGGAAGCAGCTGGAGGATACTGCAGACAAATTCCGCTTCTTTACCATGGTGAGAGACCTGCTGGCCTGGATGGAAAGCATCATTCAGCAGATAGAGACACAGGAAAAGCCACGGTATGGAAATTATTAATTGTAATCATTACAGTAGAGATGTCCATGCTGCTTTTTGTGATGGAATTTGTTTCTTGTTGTCCAATAAAGAGATGTCTCCTCAGTGGAGCTCCTTATTAAGTATCACCAAGGGATTCGAGCTGAAATTGAGGCACGTGGGCCAAAATTTAATCAATGTATGGAGCTGGGCCGGGTCCTCCTGGAACGCAAGCATAAGGACTCTGCCGAGGTAATCAGACATGGAAGGTAGCAGGAAGCCACAACGAAGTGTGCAGAAAGGCATGCATTTACATGAACACTTCTTGTGCTCACAGATTAAAGAGAAGAAGGTTCAACTTGTAGAGAAGAGGAAAGAGATGATGCTCAAATGGGATGAAAGATGGGAATGGCTTAGACTTTGTAAGTCAACAAACACGTATCAAAAGACACACAAACATACATGCTACTGCTTATAATTATGTCTCCTTCCAGTGTTGGAGGTATGTCAGTTTGTTCGGGATGCATCTGTGGCAGAGGCCTGGCTGATTGCCCAGGAGCCGTATGTGGTCAGCAGGGATCTGGGTGAGACAGTGGATGAGGTCGAAAAACTACTCAAGAGACATGAAGCCTTCGAAAAATCCACTGCTACATGGGAAGAGCGTTTCTCAGCACTGGAACGTCTTACAACAGTATGTGGGTTTTAAACACATTAATTATACAGCAAATATATGAATTGTTTGTATTGGCAGGCATGACGAACTGACTATTAATAATGTGTTGTAGTTGGAGCTGTTTCAAATTCGGAAACAACAACAGGAAATGGAACAGTACAGACAAGAGGTGGAAAAAGACAGCAGGTATATACACAATCTGGGGAACGCTGTACTTCCCTAACGCCATATTCCACACTAAAAATTGACATTTAAAATTTGCCCTTAGGAGAGAAGATACCGGGTTTGCAGAGGAGTCTTCACAACTCTACACCACAGAAGAACAGTCTCTGGTGAGTTCAACTTTTTGTAGGAATCTCATCATCTTTCTCTTCATTAACAGATATTCTTTCATATTTTATGTTGTCATCTCTTTCACAGCACATTTTACTTTTTGTACTGAAGATGTTTGTTAGATGATTACCTGTAATACTTGTTTGAATCTGTACCCAAACTCTGTCTTTTGGGATCTTCAGTCTGGTGTAGGAGTCATAGAGCCAAGTTCTGTGGGAGTTGATGGCACAGCGGGGGACTCCACTGTGCCTTTGATTTCAGAGATGCAGGAAAGTGGCTCACTGGAGCTGGACCCTTCCACATCCATCCAGGTTTCCAAAGAGACAGAAAAAGCTGCCACGCTTCCCACTGAATCTTCACAAGTTCAACCAGTCTTGAGAGAAGGAACTCTATCCCGCAAACACGAGATGGAGGGACCTAATAAAAAGGCATCCAACAGGTCAGCTGTTGTCTAGAGACACACTGAAGTAACCAAGCCATTGACCATGATATAACAGTGATTCGGGCTAAATCAAAAGTAGTCATCATTTTACCAATTAACTTAATTTACAACTGTCCACTTTCCCATCTCTTGTCTCAGGTCCTGGAACAACATTTACTGTGCGCTCAAATCTGGACAGCTGTCTGCTTACAAGGATGCCAAGAGCTTTACTCACAGTGTCACCTACCATGGCGAGGAACCCCTGAACCTCACCAATGCTTCTTGCGAGATCTTGACAAATTATAAGAAAAAGAAGCATGTGTTCAAACTCCGGTAAGCGTCTTGGTCATCAATCTTAATGTTATCTTTAATTAAACATGTATTTAAGGGTTTTGATATATATTACATATAGAACTTAATTACTCTTTTTATCCTTGCTCCTTTTGCTAAGACTTGAAGATGGAAGTGAATACCTGTTCCAGTGTAAAGATGAGGTGCGCTATTGACTGCTTCTTCTAATTAGTAATATAATATCTTCTAATCAGTAATAATATGCCATTAAACAACATTAAATATGCATGTATTTTTTTGACCGTAGGAGGAACTCCAGAACTGGACTCAGTCTATAGAACAGGCAGCACAAGCTGTGACAGAAGAACCAGTTGCAGGGCCATCAGGAGTGAAGGCACAAAGCCTACCTGCACCTTCTTCCTCTGCTCTAGAGGTTCCCTCAACCAAGAAGGAGAAGGAGAAGGAGAAGAGGTTTAGTCTGTTCGCTAAGAAGAAATAAACTCCTGGAAAGAATGCGACAGGTGAAATGGAACAGATTTATAACACCGTTTTTTTATAAGCATTATATTAATTTGTAAGAATTTAGCTATATGAAATGTAGATTCCACTGCTGCCTGTATGTAAGCTAATGAAGTTTTGCTAATGTCCACATGTTTGCTTTTTAATTTTTTGTTGTATTTTTCCGATATTAGATTCACATGCCACATTCACTCTGCATACAAATAAAAGCACAGGAACCGTACAAATTGAACCAAAAATATTTGTAAGAAAAAAAGGATTTCTTCTTGTCTTGATTTTTTTTATGTTGAGTTTCTTCTAGGCATGCTTTAGTATGTGTTTTGACTATAAGTAACATGCTTAGTTTTGTTAATCTGCCTTATTCCTTTAAAATGGTTGCAAATGTAATACTGTGCTTTTTGCATCGGAACTTATAGAATTCAAATAGACGTTGACATTGGAGAGGTGTTTTTTTTTTGGTAAATCAGCTAGCAGGAGGTGTGATGAAGGTGTTTAACACTCTACACTATTGCGTTAACATGCACCATATGCAATAAGCACAGTGTTTAGTGGACTTTTAGACTGTTTAGGTGTTGTGTTTTTCATTATTCCAACAAACATATGAATTATAATATTATAATAATATTATATTCAAATGCATGGTACTAAAGAGAATACAAAGATGAGAGAGGTAGCTGATTGTTTATTTTCCAAAACCTTTTTCAGAGCATGAACTGCTATATTTATTTAATATGGTGCTATATCTTTAAGATAAAGAGTTTTACCCTCTCATAACTCAGGTTCCCCAGTATTAGTCACATTATAAATGCCCTTACACAAGGACAGAAAAAACATTATAAGCATTCAAATGTATGTCTCACATCATCATAACAATGATTAAAGTGATGAAAGTTATGTGTACAGTGTGGATAATGCAGTATAAGTTAAACATGGTAGCCACTGAATATTGGAAAACATGGAGAAAAGTGTGTCATATAAATGTGAATGTAGAAATAATGGTAAAGGGGAAATGTTTAACTGTAACATAATATAATAATAACAATAACTTAATTACCCTGAATACATTTAAACTGAATGCACATATTCATGCTAATTAATAATATCCATTATGCATACGCATAGTTTTTAATCACAAGTTTTTGAAATGTTGTATCAAAAGAGTACATTGAATTTGATACAAAATTGAAGTGCCCTATTTCCAAAGTTTTGGAGTTATGGAAGTATATATCCATACTTTCATAATTATTTACTTTTTTCTTTCATTTATTTTGTTATTATTTGTAATTGAAGAAACATTTTAAAAATAGTTCAATTTCATCTTAATGTTGTTGCTTTTTTTTTTTTTTTTTTTTGGCATGAATATGTTTACAGAGTCATTTTTTTCAGAGGGTCAGCATGGTGCTTTATTAAGATTTTTTTTTTTTGGACCATGACATCTTGGACCTCCAAATCTTTCTCTCTCTCTCTCTGTCTCTCTCTTTTTTTTATTTAACCACTGCAGTCTATGTTAGAATGAACTCCCTTTTAACTAATATGCCTCCATTCTCTCTTCTCCTTTTATATCTGTATGTTCAATGCAAAATCACATATAATGAGTTGAAAGCAAGGTATGACTCATTTTAGGAGTATGAAAATCAATAAACTATCTGTTTGCAGTAACCATTGCCCATTGTTGTCTGTTTAAGGACTTATTTATGTCTGAGTCACACAACAGTCTAAACAGGAAAAGTTGAATTAACTTCACTAATGTTGAGTAAAATGTTATTTAAAGTTAATGTTAAAGCATATGACTCATGTCCAGTAGAAACCATTGCTGAGTAGGAAGTGTGAGAAAGTAGTAAGAAAGTAGTGATGTTTAGTTCATGGACTAGTAAATTAATACAGGCTCAAGTTTATGTTGTTTACGATAAACGTCATGAATGTAAATGAGCCTACAATTTTTTTTTTCTTTTTGGATTAAAAAAAACTATTTGTTAAATATGCAGTTTTCAATGAACCAAAACGGTTTAATATTTTTATTTACTTCTTTTAATTTTATTTTAAAGCTGTTTTTGAAATTTGACTAAACGGGGCACACGACGCTACTGATTCATGACCTTTATAAATCAATGCTTTGAGGATTAAACCAGCGTGTAATAATACTCCAAAGTGAAATATTTTGTAAGTTAGAGGATTAATTAATGTTCAAAATATACAAAAGCATACATTTTACCTGCTGAGGGTGCCATCGAGCTGCACCGTTGAGGTCTAGTTGTCCCGACAACAGTTGGGCTGTTGGTTACGTCATTTTGAATGAAACCCAGCTATCACAGGCCTTCTAATTGGTCAGTTTACTAGCACCCGCCCGTGGGGCTGCGCAGCTGATTGGCTGTCGAGGATGTCACTCTTCTGTGCTGCTCGTGCGGGTGCAGGTTGAACGCGCGGCGACAAAGTAACTCCAGCAATCGCTTAGAGGTAATGGAGAGAAGTTGAACTTTAATCGAGCAAGTCCGCGTAGAATTTAGGGTTTTTTATTTATGTAGCCGTAACCTTTCACTATTGGGATTGCAAGTCATTTCAAATTTTTCAAACTGTTACCCCAAAGGATGTCTTTTTATTCCCAGAATGGATTTGATTCGCGTCCCCTGCATTGTTCTGCCGCGGACAGTAATGTGGAGGACATAAAGCCTTAGAGGAATCCTACGCACTTTTATATTTATTTCTTTAGACGCACCTTCAGCTGCAAACAATTTTAACTCTTGCGTGAGTATTTTGTGTGCTGTTCCCCCCTCCCAAAATGGATATTACAGTGTCTGAACTCATGTCTAACTTCATGGATTCGCCGCTTGTGGTTTGGGTAAGTCACAAAGACATGATGGGCACCTGCTGTGTGTGCGGAGTTTGTATTTGCGTTGTGTAGTTTGTTTATCAACGGCCAGTGACAGTGCAAACCTGAGCACTGCTAATGCGGGAATGTGGGCTTGATGCTTTAAGTTTGTATCAAACTTAGTGGAAAGTGGCCAACATGCTTTTCATTTAGCAGATGTTTTTAAGCGTAGTATAGTTACGCAAAAACTTAATTGCAACTTTGTTGTTATTATATAGCCTATATTATTACTGTTATTATATAGTGCTTTATGTACATTTATGAATTGCTTCAGTCGTTTATTATTTTTATCCTTAATTGTATACTTATGTAAGGAAATTACGTTTTAAAATTAAGAGATATTGACATTGCGTGTGTAAAATATATAGTAATTAAACACTAACATTATAACGAAACGCGAAGATTTAACTGTGAGGATATAATTGTTTTCGCTATAAAAAGTAATGCAACAAATCAGATTTTTTGTTATTTTATTTTTATAAGTAGTAGTATATTTTTAAAACAAATCTCGCTCGTTAGAAATGCTTTTAAACGTGTACATTCACCAGAATAGCATTTATACTACACATACTGCGCATACTGTTATACTTGAAGAGTTTAATGACACTTGACCGGGTCTGGCGAAACCTTTGGAACTTCCTCTGACCCCTGTGTCTTGTTTGGCTGTGCTTTCTCTGACCACTGTGTTTCCAACTCATACGTCACCATCTTAACCCACATTAGACAATAATCAACACTCCCATGCTGACACACGTGCTGTTCCCTGATTCTGTGTAACATTAAAAGAACCATAAACATGCACATAGCGATTGGAGGACAGTTATGTTTAGTTTTTAGAGGTTGAACAATGTTTGACAAACAATATTTACTTAGTATTTATTAAAAACTAATTTTTTTAAAGTATCTCTTTTTATTTGGTACATTCTGCAGTTCACTTCTGAAACAGACATCATGTGTGTGCAGCTGTGCATGCATCCTGTCGTGATACTTTATTTGAATTATTTATTTATTTTTTGCAGGTCAAGACTTTTGGACCCCTTGGGTCCAGTTCAGAAGATAAGCTCTCCATGTTCATGGATTTAGTGGATGGTGTCTTCCTTCATAAGATAATGACGCATATGTGAGTGACAGTCGCAAAACTGTGTGTGTGTGAGTGCCTACATGCTGTAATCTAGCAGCTGTATAGGCCTATCTTTTTTTCATTAGAAACCACATCCTATCCTTTCCCGCTTGCCATCCAACTGTGCAGACACTCAATCCGAATCTTCACGCTCCATCAGTTTTGTTCCTCTTCCATAACTAGTGTGTTAATAAAGGGTCTCCGGCTGATTTTGGGCTGTGCTCTGCCAAGACTTTTAAGGTCATGCGTAATGGAGTTTGCAAGCATGCAGTATGAATGCTAGGCCACGGAAGTTTCGGTTAGCTCAAGCTGTAACCTCAGCTAACAGGTGACTAGGCAGCAGTACTGTCGCGTGTGAGTCTTACTAATGAACAAGGAAATCTCTTCTTTTGAGAGTATTTGCATCACGCAAAGCAGCTCATTGCACATATTTTGGCACCTAGAGTTTGCGCATCTAGATTGAGCTTTATAAAACTACGGTTTTCGACTTCTTGAAGTCGCTGCATCAGCTTTGTCCTTTAACCTACTGTTACTCGAGAAGCTTTGCCACCCTCTCTGCCTTAATCAGGGGCTTAAACACTAGACCTCCTCAGACAAAGGAAATATTTTCTCTATAAATGGGGGTGGGGGGCATGTCTAATGATGACACATGTACTGTATTGGCTGTACTCAGACACTCTTGTTGCAGTCCTCGATAGATTATTGTGCCCTGGTGTCATGTTCTCTTTGTGTCATGTCACTTAAGGCACGAACTGCATCAGTTTTATTCCTCTAGTTGCTCTGAAGTCAACATAAAATGGCATTTGGAACCCGTTCTTCTTCCTAATGTGACACATTTCCTGCTTAATTCAGTAAGTCGGCATAAAATCAAAACTTATAACTTTAGTGCAGTATTGAAGTTTTTTTTTTATTTATTAAAAACTCCTTATCCATGCATGTTTTTTTAATTGTCCCCTCACAACATTGTCTTTTGATGATATATTTATTGGTGCAAGGGGAAAGCAAAAATTCCTTGCAGCAATTTTTCATATTTTGAGAATGTTTTGCTCGCATAGGCATGTAGATTTTGGGCGAAAAGTTATAAAGCATTTAAGTTTCGGTCACTATAGCCATCCATTTTCAGGCGAAGATTAATATAAATAAACAAAAAATGTTGCCATGTCATCTTAACTGAATGCTTATTAACAAAATAACTAATAAGTATTACAATTACTAACATTGAAAAACATGAATCTTGTACGTCATTAATATGAAGACTCACATACTCCGGTGTCCAGTGTATTTCCACTGAACCATTACAAATGAGTGGAGATGTGGAATGTTGAGGGCAATGTACACACTGCTCCTTTCTCTTCACTCACATCCATTTTTAATGTGGCCAGACCCGTATGCCTGTAGCAAACCGATAGCCTTGACAGTGTATTCGTTCACCAGGTATATATTATGCTAACGCTTCCCATCTGGCAGATGCACTCTGCATGCACCCTATCGGTCTTCCCTATACTTTTACTAAACAGTCATTGTTTTTCCAGCCATACTGTCAGTTGCACTATCCATGCTTTTAAAATGCCACAAAAAGTGAAACTCAATGCGGTGTTCTTGGCTTCGGTCAATAGGAAACAGTTGATCCAGACATCAGAGGAAAAAAGAAAACTGACCCTGATCTTTTAAGGTTCTTTCTCTTGCAAGCGGGAATTTGTGGGCCAAGCTGGCAGAATTTGCATGCCATTCTCACAAAACAAATGTAAATGAGGATCACACAAACAGAGTCTATGTAGGACCTCAGGACTGTCTGAGCCAAGACCAGGACCTGCTTACTGACAACCTTTACGTCCAGTGATCCAGTCCAGTCATATGAAAGCCTAATTGCTTGTTATAAAAGATTTTATATATAGAATATATATTTTACCTGGAAAAATAAAGATGTTGCATTTGGAAAGAGATATGAGAGATTACAAATATAGCCAGGTGGAGTAATTATGATGTATTGATAAAGAATAGAATAAAAGAAAAAGAGAAAAAGTCAAGAAACTGCAGCACACAAACGTTTTGTATTGTTAATTAGATTAAAAATATGAACCAAGATATGTATTACTTGAAAAATGAAAGTACAATTGAATCAAAATACAGCTTGGTTTATGAAAGTGCAGTCTCGGGGTGGGTTGATTGGTTGAACGACTAGTCGAGTGGTCTTAAAGAAATCATGTGTAATTGGGTTCACCAAACTGTTAAAAATTGAACTAGTCGGCCTCACTAGGCTGTTGAATGATATTCAAACATCCTGCCCAGCCATTATAAAAGTGCTTATGTGAGATTTTTTAAATGTACTCTTGTTGCTCTTGGCCCACAGAGACCCAAGCCCCATGAATCAGCGAGTCAACAAACAAGTCAACAATGATGTCAACCTGAGAATACAGAACCTCAACACTGTCATCCGACACATCAAAAACTACTACCAGGTGAGATCTTTTCTTCTATGTCCGGTTGCAATGAGAAAAGTTCTTCCCGATCACTTTTTAAATTTTTTTTATTTAAGACAACATTGTGTTTGTGTGTGATTGTATTAAATGCCAGACAGCAGCTGGTCTCTGCAGACATAAGGTGTCATGGGGATTAAACCTGTCTGCAGATGTGACTGAAATTGTGGGTGGACGCCTTATTTTTATCTGCATTGAAGAGATTCTGTTACATCAAGCCTGTTTAAACTTCTGATCCTAGTTATTATGTAAAGGCAGTTAGTAAGGGATGTGCAAACCTATGTATATTCTAAATCAGCTAGTTGTTGGGTCGCTGGGTATAATTTAGCTGGTGTAGCATCATGACCGTCTGCCACCAGTCAGAGATGTTTCCTGTTTCCTGATATTTAAACTAAAAACATTTAAAAGCAAAGAAAAATCTACTAGTTGACCTCCTTTACTGTTTAGTTGGTTGTTGGTTGTTGGCCTCCATCATACATATAGGAATGCATAATGATATTTGTTATAATTCTTAAAAATGTATCATTAGATATCTGATATAAGGCAATATTAGTCATTTACATTTTTAGGTTTTTATATAACTTATGATGCCATCCAAAACTAAATAATTTTTTTTAAAATTATAATAATAATAATAATAATAATAATTCCTTAAATTTATATAGTGTTTTTTGGCATTTTTTTTTACATTTTAAATGTTCTATTTAGTAAATTTTATAATGAATATCCAGTTGCATATTGTATGTAAATTATAATCTTATCATGCCTAAATTCACAGATGGCGTTAAAACTGTTTATTTTTGTAATTATTTGTTTTATTTTGAATTTATTTAGATAAAATTGAGATTTTAATGATATTTTAAAATCCTTGTGTGTGTGTGTGTGTATATATATATATATATTATACAAGGTTTGCAAGACCTGAATCAAAGGTGGTCTATAAGAGGCTGAAAGTTTTTACGAGAGGTTGTAGTCGTAATCATAGTGATTATTGTGAAGAAAACAGGCAGACATGAAAGGACAAGGTCTTTCTCAACAGCATAATTGAGAAAATGTTGCATTGACTCATAATTTCTGGTCTCAGAGAAAACGGTTCTCACTCACACAATTACTGCTGGAAGGAGGTTTTTATGTTGTTGGGTTCGGGAGTTGAAATCTTCTGATTGGTTTGGTTGGTTCTGGGCAGCGTCCCACCATCTGAGCAAGCGTTTGCCACATCTGACCCCCTTTTCTCTCTCAGAAGCATTCCTGCTCAGACCTCACCGCTTTCCATCCCAACTTAGAGAAAGAAGACTGATTGCGCTTCAGTTGCTGGGAATTGTCTTGGTTTTCTACTCGTTTACAAAATAAAATCGATAAATCATTTGCTCACTCATTTTATTTCTTTAGATTGTTGTTTTGAGGAATGTATCCAAATATTCTCTACTAGTGTGTAAAAGTTTAGCTTTGGGCCCTAACCAAGTGTGCTTTGTGTTTATTATTTATTGTTAGGATACTGTACACGGACACTCTTTTATTGCTTATCATTTTATTATAATAAATACGATTAGGACACCGTGAATAATGAGGAAGGGGTATCAATGATGGATTATAGTCCTATATTTTCGCTCTGCCCTACTTTTGCCATCCAACAGGTTCTTTCTTTGTCCAGTTTTAAATGAACACTCTGCAGTAGGCAGCCGAGATATTAAAATAACCTCTTGCTGATTAGTGTTATTATGTATTATGCAAGATTTTGGCAGAGTGTCAGAATGTAGTAATCACACACACAGTGCACACTCCTCCAGTGATGGAAGGCCCCCTTAACTACATATTTGGCTTGGGTGGAGCTCGCCTTAGTGTTTTTTTATAGGTCACCCAATAGGTTCAGTAATAAGTAACTGAGAAGTTTGTGTTCATATAGAAGTGCCCTCACCTTGGCATAAAACACACTTTAACCAAAAAAGGGGCTTTCAGATATCTTGAGTCAGCTTATTTGTTGATCTTCTTTGCACTTAATACACTCTTTGGGTTGTTTGTGGTGTTTGAAACTAGCCAAGAGTCTCAATTTCCTCATGTGGCTTGTCCAAGACACACACAAAGTGCTCCGTCTCAGCCCAAGAGAATGTGTCCTACGTGACCCCGGAAATGGTCTTCAGAATGCAACATTTGAGCATCTGATGCGGGTCAGTGCTCTGCTGAACAGAACCAGATGTGTTGTTTTATCCTGTGTTAATCGCTCCTCCTGAGACCCACGTATGGGGGTCTAAATGGGGGAAGGGGTCACTGTAATGTGAGAACTGAAACCCTCAGGACCCCCTGAAAATGCAGTCCTAAAGACATCAGGCTAAAAGCCGAAGGAAATGCTTTTGTCATGCATTAGCTCTTTCGCTTCAGATTAGGCCTGTTTGTTTTATCTAATGATTTAGGAGCTGAGTTATTAGCTCTTTGTTCTATCTTCTCAGGTCCTTCTAAACTATAGTGATCCCTCACAGACAACCTGGGCCCCAAGTACATAACACAACAATAAAAGATGAGGTGTTAACACTGAATCAGCTGAATGAGTGTTATGGTTAGCTGAAGTTTACATCTACAACTCTATAATATATTCAATTATTACCTGGAATAACATGGCTTGATAAGGAATTGTTCTTTAAGGTTAGTTCAACAAGAAAAAATTCTATTACACTATAAAGTTATTTTTTATGGCTTTTAAATGAATGTACAAAAGTATGAAATTACAATGTAACATGCAAACAACAGCTGGCATCAGTCGAGGTTGAGACTTGCCGTACTTCTAGCAGTATGTGCACAAGTAATATCCATGTATCTTTTTTATCAATAAATTTGCATTTAGACACAACATAGCGAACCATCATTGAGATAGATACCAACTACACTATTGAATAGCTATAATCAATGTCAAATATCTACACTGTTGGCTAATCACAATCAATATTAGTGACAATATACCGTTCACTCAATTTGTTGCCTTCCTCATTCCATCAATTTGTATTGATTTGTAGAAATAACTGGAGCATTGTATTCGTGATCAACGTAGAAATCTGGGATGAACTGACATTCTCTCTTTTTACAAAGTGTTTTCTCTCAGCTATAAACTATATTGTGTGTGCCACAGTGTACAGAAATGGCCCAGAAGGCCAGAGAGATAAGCGGGTGGCTGAAGACTGGTCTTTTATGCTCATTTGAACAAGTCAAACAATGTTATACGTTTCTAAAAAGATCTATAAACTGGAAAATGGCTGTTGACATGAAGGCTAAAATAACACGCATTGTCTGAGCATGTTCATGTAGCAGTAGCAGCTGCAGCACAGGAAGTGAGTGTGATAAAGGAGTATGCATATGATTTTAGTGATTAATTAGTGGTGTTTGCTAAGTCAAGTCTTGTTATTCCTACTGCTTGTACTATTTACTTGTAGTATTAAGCTTTGCTACAACCTGTTCTTACTGGAAACATGTATGAAGGATGACATCACATGGCTTATTAAGTAGAGATCGACCGATATGTTTTTTTTTATAACCGATGCCGATGTTTAGAGGTCAGGGTCAACCGATTGCCGATATGTGCTGCCGATTTTTTTGGCCGATTTTTAGGGCTGATATCTTGAAGTTTTCCCTTTCATTTGCATGCTAAAAGGTCACACTAATAACGAGTGGATGCACAACATTTCTAAA
>JAUCMU010000033.1:15517024-15541041 GCA_032275025.1 Enteromius treurensis
GAAATGATTTTGTAACTGACAGCGCTTTCATGGTTGCCTAGTAACAGCAGACGCTACAGACGCGCGAGCGCGAAGCGTTTTGAAATTGGTGAGGAAGCGACCCGCCTCGCGTTTTCACTCGTTTTTAGACGCTTCGTGAACGTACCCTTATGTTACATTTAATGCTGAAGTATCATTAATGCCAATACAAACATTATTTTAGTGTGCCCGAGCAGAAAGATGCACCTCTGGTTAAACAGCTGGATGTTGGGTTGAAATGCCGCGGATGATAGTTTGTAATGTGTGTGTTTCTGGTTTTCGTCTGTTTGGGGGTGGGAGGAACAGACACGGGTTCCCTATCCCGTCTTTTGCGCTGCTTTGTTGAGTGTAGCACTAAAAACATTATATTTTACACAGTTTATTCTGTTTCTTTCTTTTTTTTCTGAATCGTTCGGTTTGTATGCGTACCGAACCGAAAACCTCATACCGAACGGTTCAATACGATTATGTGTGTGTGTATATATATATATACCATAAAGATTTTAATCAGTAAAAACTTCAACATATTTAGAATCTTTGCTATTTTATTTAAAAATATTTGTTTTTGTAATTTTCAAAATGACATTATTTTAAGTACAGTATTTTTATTGAACAAAATATATAATTTTATTTATAAAAGCAAAAATGGTACAAACTTTCCTCAAGTGATTGTTTCCAGCAAGTGTTCTACATTTGTCTTTTATTTCTATTGTGTGGTGTAAAAGAATCTTTATAATATATTTATCTTTGCATTAATAATTAAAAAAAACTACAATCATGCACTATGGGAGTAGTGAAAAGCATCTTTTTCTTAAAGGGTTAGTTCACCCAATAATGCTAATTCTGTCATTAATTACTCTCCCTCGTTTTGCTCCAAACCTGTAAGACCTTTGTTCATCTTTAGATTATTTTAGCAATATCCCTACTACCTTTCCGGACCTTAAACATGTCAGTTCCCCTGCTGTCTGTGTAGGGTGATTTTTGTTTCGGAGATGAAGAAAAGTCTTACGGGTATGAAACGACACAAGTAACTAATGACAGAATTTTCATTTTTGGGTGAACTGTCCCTTTAATTAAGGTGTGCCACTTCTTTTAAACACATTATTCAGGTAAAATAAGCAATACATACATAGAACACATACTATCTACGCCTCTGATTATGTACCTGCAGATTGACACAGACACACGTTAAGATGAGGCAGGAGTATGACAGCCTGCAACTGCAGACCAAAGAACTGAAGACCTCTCTGAACGAGTCCCAGTTGGAACTGAACCGCTGGCAGGCGCGCTACGACCAACTAAAAGAGCAGCATCAGGGCCTGGACATCTCAATGACCAAACTGGACAACCACTGTGAGGTGAGAGAGACCCTATATACACAATCTGCTGCTTCTGAAAACCCAAGACTATTATGCCTGTGATGTATTAGACCATCACAGACGAGACTAGATATTGATTCCAGGCCTTGAAATTGATTCTTTCTTTCTCTCGATTTAGCTGCTAACCCGTTTGAAAGGAAACTTGGAAGAAGAAAACCATCATCTACTCAGTCAGATCCAGATGCTCAGCCAACAAAATCAGACCCTGCTGGAGAGGACCATGGAGAGCAAAGAACTTTACCACGAAGAACAGAAACAATACATGTGAGCGGTGTTATCATATCATAATTAATCAATGGTTTCTAACCTCGGTACTGGGTACATCATCCTAGTAAAGTATTGAATCTTGTTCTGTTGAAGCTATAAAACTGAAATTGCACATGAAAATATTAATTGATTTAAAATAGCTGTTTGTGATGAATGTCACACTTTGAGATTGTTCAGTCTAAATGCATCTAGTTAATCCTATTGTGAATGTACAGGTGTTTGTATTTCTTAATTTTTGACCCTATGCATTATGAACGATTCATGAGAAAAAAAAAGTCTCAGAACTACTTCAAATGAGCATATTTATTATCGGGGGTACTTTTTTTGAGGAAACAAATCAAGATTTTTGTGGTTAAAATGTCAAAATGCCATGCTTTTAATTGTTATAGTTTTCTTTAACAGTGATAAGCTGAATTCTTTACGGCGACAGAAGGAGAAATTAGAGGAGAAGATCATGGACCAGTATAAGTTCTACGACCCGACTCCTAAAAAGTGAGTCCATCTGTGAAATCGAAACTGATTGGGGCCTTTTTGTAAAATGTGTCTGGAACTTTTAGTGCAAGAGAATATTTTGTGATTTGTTTTCCTTCTAACACAGGAGCCGGCATTGGGCTGGAGCCAAAGCAATAGCGAAATTCATGAAACCTAAGAAAGACAGTCAACGAGAACGGACTGACGCTCCACGCGAGAGAATCCGAAGCGCTCCAGACATCCCTCTGCCAGAGATCCCCTCATGTATAGACTGTCCCGAGAGCGCACCACCCCTTCCCCCTCCACCGCTGCCCCCCAGACAGTCACGTCTCAGTCTGGACTCCGTGAACAATCACTCCGCAGAGGAGAATAATATACAGTCCCCGACCCTTTCTCCTGCCCTCAACGGCAGAGGTGAGTGCTTCAGGCGCAGGGCTGAACTGAGCCCTCACAACAAGTAACACGATTGATTACATCCCGGTATTCATTTGACTTTTTTTTTGGTTTGGAATAGTTGACCAAAAATATTGTTTTACTCTCTTTGTGTGTCTTTCTTCTGTGGAACATAAGAGAAGATATTTCAAGATTTTTCTTGGCCTTTTTGCTTCTTATAAAATGAAAGACAATGGTGTCAAAACTTCTTGGTTACTTGGCAATGATTAATCACATCCAAAATAAAATGATCATGTACATAATATACGTGTGTGTGCTTTGTATATTTATTACGTATACATAAAGACACACATATAAGTGAATATTAACCTGTTTTTATTAAATATATACATGTATTTGTGTGTATTTCTATATAAATAATAAACAGCACACACACATATATATATATATATATATAAAACTTTTATTTTGGATGTGATTAATCATAATTAATCATTGCCCAGCACTAGTACTTTTATGTTTCACAGATGAAAGAAAGTCAAATGGTTTGGAACAACACAAGGGCAAAGTATAGGACGTATATCCCTTTAAATCACAATCATGAGATTTTTTTTTTTTACTTGTTAACTCATCAAAAGCGATGGTAAATTAGGCCAAATTGCTGTAGTATTGATTGCGAATTGCACTGGAGTCTATAAGAATCATATTCTAGACACCAGTTTTCAAGTGACTTTGGAGTCTTGGCTAAATGAGTTCAGAAAACAGCTTTCACGCCCTGAACATCCTCAGGACTGCACTAAAAAATAGTTTGAACGCTTTTATTGAAATACGTTTTAATAAGCACATTTTATACTAGTTTTATTGTGCTTCAGCTATCTGTCTTTTCCACTAGGGGGCGCCATTTGACTTAAAAAAATAATAATTCAGGGTTACTATAAATGCAACCTCTTTTTTTCCTCCTGACGTCCACTCAATAAACTAATCCCGGTGTAAATTTCCAATTTCAGTCTATCATTTCTCAGCTATCCACTATATTGCATGGCCAAAATAGTCTTCAAAGGGAACCTCGGGGGCTTCGTTCTTCATGAATCATAAATGTAACCATTTTTTTAATCTCTGAATCATAATTTCTTCTCTTCCACTGACCCACCTCTCTTCTCTGTCTATGTATCTGTCTGTACATTAACCCTCACACACTCCAGCCCCTCCAGCAGCGAAGCGTTTCCTCTTTCTCAGGAGCAAGAGCCAGGAGAAAATGCGCGTTCAAGGGACGCCGCCTTCCTCTCGACGATCCATTACCAAACGCCTACGCTTCTGGTCCTCATCTGACAACATCGTTCCCTGTCCCCCCGCCGAGCCCTTTTCACATATCGGCCATTTCTAACACTTCATCCTTTCAATCATCATAACAGCTGCTTACCTCATCATCACTCTTCCCATTTACCATTATTTGTTATTTTATAATTAAAAAAACATCCAATGAACACTCTGAGCTAAACGCTAAAGAACAAAAAACACTCCGAAATAGATTTTCCTGTCGCTCTCACCACCACAGGCTCACAGTACTACATCAAAATGCAAAACACATACTTTGAAACTCATATAAATGCTCTGGGGGCTCTGGGACTGAGCTGCGGGACTCTGAATGCAACCCTGCAGTAAGTAATGTGTATTAAACACAGGGAAATGCAGCCGGCTTTGCGCTTGCCATGAGAAGTGTGTGTGTGTGATTGTGTGTGTGTGGTATTGCTCACACTGAACATGGTGGACTGAAGTGACCACAGTTGCTGCCTGCAGTCAATAGTAATCAAATTAAGTGCATGAATACAAAGAGATATTGAAGGAGGAAGGCAGACGGAGGTGACAACTTCATCAGATACCTCTAGTTGAAAGAAAGATTTATGCTGCGTGGCTTGTGAACGTGCATTGCTTCAGGTTTGCTCTGCGATAGTTCACTTATATCCAGCAACCAGTGTCCTTGTGTGTTTCTGCATCTTTAACATTTCTCTCTGTACGCCCACTGTGTGTTACATGCGTGCAACTGTCCCATTTATTTTTAGGGGTGTCTTTTGCAAATGAGATAGACTTAGCTGAGATGCATCGATTTATACCTTAGCCTTTTTATGTAGGACAATAATCACAATTCTTTAGACAGCACAAGGTATCTTATTAAGCTGCTTTGTTAGCAATCAAATATGTAGATATTTATTCATTGACATGCTAAGAAAGTTCTCAAGATAGTGTTACAAGTGTGAGATTTCAGCCCCATACAGAAGGAAAACCTCAACGCCCGCGCATCCTGTGAACTTATTTTTAATGCGAAACGGATGTTCACAACTTGAATTTGCGTGCATATGAACTATTTAGCTCCTCATTTGTCTCGTACCCGTTCTGAAAATAATTCAGAATAGCCTAGCAGTTAGCACATACACACAAAATGCTTGTTCGAGTCTGGCTTGGGACATTTCCCATCTTAGTTTGTCGTTAAAAGTGGTTAAAGCTCCATTATATCGAATTATTATTGTCACACGCTCACTGTTTTGATGCTCATGTAGACAATGATTGTTTAGGTTCGGCTTGTGGCATTTTACCTTCTCGTTTCTGTCATGAAAAATAGAAAAGAGAATTGATGAAAGCCAAAGCGTAGAGGTTAGCACATGCGAGATGTGGTTGGCCAAACCAGTAGGCCGTTTACAAAGCTCAGTTAAGACAGACAAGTTTTTGCACATGCTTACAAATTCAATGAAGACAGCAGTTTGTTCATTTTCCGCCGCAGTTACGTTGAATGATATTTGCTTCTTTTAGTGCTTTTTGGATATGCAAATAACTTATAAAGTGGTCATGAGTTTTGAAAAGTCACCTAAGTATTGAAAAAACATGTTTTAGCAATTGTAAGACCTCTTTTATCACTTGTATTAGTAGTTTAGCACAGACACTTTGATGCATTGGGGCACATTTAAGTCTGGTTTGTGACATTTTTCAGTTGATTTTATCATTGAAAGTATTGAAAAAGAACAGGTCGTCTGTTAAAATATGCTCTGATACATAGTCATGATGTTGATACAGACTGTGCACGCGTGAGTTTGGCTTGCAGCTTTTTTTTCATCATGTGAGGGATCATTTTCAGCATGACTCTAATAAAGAAAATCTCATGGAGCACAAGAGAGTTCCAGCTGGTGTTTTAGTTTGGCCACAGCAGTCAAGCTTAAAGGAATGTTTCGGGTTCAATACAAGTTAAACTCTGTCGATAGCATCTGGGGCAGTTCATTCAAAAATTAATATGGCTTGTTACTCAATCTGTCGAAGCAAAGAGAATTTATGTTTACAGAAGTCTATGTCTGTGGTGCAAGGAATTGCAAAAGAAGGTATGTTGAAATGGGCACTTCTGGGTATCCTGTACATCAAAAGTATAGCCAGAAGACTTAGAAAGTTCTCACCAGTTCTGTCATTCTAGTGTTGTCCCAAACTTGATTTAGAACACAAAAAATAGTTTTTAAGAAACACATTTTTTTTATAACGGAAACCATGAGTATGAGTCACAGATGCTGCTGATAGATACTGAATCTGTAATGTTCCTTTAACTGTCTTAAACTGTCACTGATGTGCCTGCTTAACTGTTTTTTTTAATTTTATTTTTGGAGTTGATTCATTTTACTAACACATGCTTGTGCTTTTGACCCAACACCTTCTTCTACGCAGCTGCCCACAGCCTCACTGGAGCCCAGCAGCAGCGCTTGCACTGCACACGCTCTGTATGCACTCACACACATCTGACCTTTTCTCTTGATTTTGATTTTTTTTCAAAGTGTTGAACGACAGTGGAGGGTCCAGATGCAGAGAGGGCTATCGCTCAGTAGGGGGTGGTAGTGAGAGCATGAACGGGTATGAAGAACTGATCCGGTGGCGAGGCCAAGAGCCGGGAGCCACCTGTTCAACTCCACTGAGCCGCAACTCCCTCAACGCGCCAGGCTACACATCATCCTCCAGCATGCGGCCGAGACGCAGGCCAAAGGGTAACACTGCATTATGTCGTTTATGTCAGCAGCCTTGAGCCTCAAATGACAGACCATGTTCACTCGTCCATGCACGCTAGTAAATTTACTCATCCCTAATAGCATTGCACTCATTTCTGTAGATTGACTAGACATATTTTTATTTTTTAGTATGTTCAGCAGAATAAAGTACATCATTTGTAATTACATAAGGGAGAAAAAAAGTTGAATGAACATTAATAAAACCCATATTGCCTCTGAAATAGAAGATTTTTGAAATATACAACAGATTTGGACTAATATGCTAAGCTCTCATTCTTAGAGTTCCAAATAGTAGAGAGAGGTTTGTCTTTGATGTTATTTATTTATTTTTCACACCATAGGGCACATTAATTTATATATATATGTTTATGTGTGTGTGTGTGTGTGTGTATATACGTATATGTGTGTGTGTATATATATATATATATATAAATTAATGTGCCGTATGGTGTGAAAAAATTTTTTATTAATTAAATTCAGATAATACTCTTCATATATACTTAAAATATTTAGATGACATTTATTTGCTCAGTTGATATATGGGGGTCATGCAAAATTATATTTTATAAATATTCTTAAATATTATTGCAAATAAAAATAATTTTGATATCTAATTAATTATATTTTAAAATTAAGTTATATTCCTGTGATGGCCTAGCTGAATTGTTAGCAGCCTTTAGTGTCACATGATCCTTAAGTGATCATGAAACTGTTATCAAAATGTTGTCTCTACCTAATGTTTTGGTGAATAGAAAATAGAATTGACTGAAAATAGCATTTATTTGAAATGTAATATTTAGTTCATTAATGCCTTTGCGGTCGCTTTTGATCATTTGAATACGTCCTGCTGAACAAAGCTCTTGCATTCTTAAAGAAAATATACAACAAAAGCTTTAAAAATTAGAAGTTCATTATTTTGTTTTCAAAAACAGTTTATTTAAGAGCTATAAAGTTGTCTGCTGTAAATCAAGCTTTTGAAATGGGACTAAATTTGTAGCTGGATGGATGTCTGTTTTGGGAGGTTAGAAGTTGCATTACTATAAACATCATTCATTTTTCAATTTGAGGGATGTGTGGAGATCATTTTCCTTTGATAATCAATAACAGGCCATGGATAGAGTTCAAAACGACATCACACAAGCCAAGTGTTTAAACCGGTATGAAGCCATAAAGTTAAATTATGGTGCAGTTTAATGGCCCTACCTCAACTCAACTCAACCTTTCTACTTTTTCCATATTTAAGTGCATAAGTTTTCATTAAGTGATTTTGTTGTGTTTTCCATGCTGTGTTGGTTTATTTAGCCGTTAGCAAGTTTATAATGTGTAATGTAGCACCATCAGCTTTAAACACCACTGACCCTCTCAGTGACTCTCACCTCCCAGCCAAAAAGCCCGAAGCTCATTTCATCAAGTCACTTTCAGCGTAATAACAAAGCGTTCGTTCTAAATGAATGTTTATTTTCAAGTGCTTCAAGCTGCTGCGTAAACAAGCAGTCATGTTCGTACAAACGCACACAGGAAGACTGCAGTAGCCAAAGGCCCAATGTGTCCCGTAATGACACTGTCCTCAGGAAATCATCTTTCAAAGCGAAACTACATGGTGTGAGATATAGATAATGATGATAATTATTATTAGTGGTACTACTTAATCAAATGTATTTGGGAAAAGTTGAAAGAGGGATAAAATAAGAGTATGTGTGTATGTATATATACACCGAAATATTCAGTGCCTCATTGTTGGGCGACTCTCTTATTTGCAGGATTGGTCTCAGAGGAAGACTTGCGCCATCATTCCCCAGATGCAGGCTTTGGGAGCAGTGTCCATGGAAACGCAGGTAAGAGAATGAACTAAATCAATATGTTGCCTTGACAGCTTTTTTTTTAAATCTCTTTATGTGCTTATATGTTCCCTCCTTTGCAGGCCACCGGCCCAGCTCTGCTGAATTCACCTCCAGCAGCAATTCCCCTGTCAGCTCCAAAGGTGTGTGTGTGTGTGTGTGTGGTCTATTACGTATGCATGCATATAACCACTTCATTAGCTAGCTATGGAAACTGCCACCCCCACACACTCTCTCTCTCTCTCTCTCAAGTACTATTGAGACAGTAATTGTTTCTCAGAGTAAAACAGATGTCTTTACATGAACATTTACAGAAATGAATTTGCAGAGCCAGCTATGTAGTGTTGTTTTATCATAATTCAAGTATTAATCAAATGATAGTGTAATTATTTAAATAGTCAAATCATTCATTTTTTAAGCCACTTTTATGTTGGTTTCTAATTTGGAAATACTTGCATTCAAAAGTTTGGTAACACTTTACAATAAGGTTCATTAGTTAACATGAACAATACTTCTATTGCTCAGCAATTAGTAATCTTAGTTAATGCTAATTTAAGCATTTCCTAATGCTTTATTAAAATCACAAATTGTTTTTGTTAACATTAGTAATGCACTGTGAGCTAACAGTGAATGTATTGACTAACGTTAACAAATACATGTGATGTTCATCGTTTGTTCATGTTAGTTAATATATTAACTTCTGGTAATAAATGACACCTTACTGTAAAGTGTTACCATTTTATCTATAAAGAAATGAATGCTTTTAATAATCAAGGATGCATGTAATCATCAAAGGATCCTGAAAAGTGTATCACGGTTTCCATAAAAAACAAATCTTAAGCAGCAAATCTGCATATTCCAGTGATTTCTGAAGGGTCATGTGACACTGGAGGAATGGCTGCTGGAAATATAGCTTTGTATCACAAGATTAAAAAGCATTCTAAAGGTATATTAAAACGCAAAGCCGTTATTTTAAATTGTGCTAATATTTCAGTGTTACGGTTTTATTTGTATTTAGCAAATGCGTTTCAGCCTTGATGAGCGTAACCGACTTCTTAGGCTCACAAACACCAACATGCTGTTACAAAGTGGGTGTTTTTTTTATTAGAATAAGCTATGAGCCAGTCCTTTTGCCATTTGGTTAATGTTCTGACTATGTGAGAATACTGTTGGCAACTCTATTTTCTCTCACAATGACTGGTGTGGCAGAGCTTGCTAACAAAAGGTGTGCTTTTATCGATAAACATCTTGCATTCTTTCCATCATTAATAAGTGATCACTTCTTAATGTTGAGAGCCATCATGTGTTTCCTTATGAACTCTTTCGAATCAAAGATGTGTTGGGTGTGAAAGCTCTTCCTTCCTTCCTTACTGTTTTCATTTGTGGTGTTTGATAAGGCGAGTAAAAAAAACGGTACTTAAAGCTATTTTAGGTCCACTTAACCTTTGAATGAAGTAAAATTAAAGTGCCGTTTTGAAGGGTCTGTATACCCCGCACTATTCGCAATGTTTTACATTACTGTTCGGTGCAGTCATCTGAACCACATTGCGACAGATCTTTGTTTGTACAAGACAGGAATTGACACATTTCATAAGCTCGCTTGACACGTTCTCTGCTGACAAAAGCACGATGATAAGTATGCATGTACAGTAAGTGCTTAGTTTTGAATGTTCAGCAAAAACATACATCATAAAAGGCCCTTGGTTCTTGTGAACATCAAGCGATCCAGGACTAAATTTAGTTTTCCATGTTAGTTTAGCCTAAAAGCACAATAAAGAGAACTCAACCACAAATGTGAACAAATTCTGAAATTACTGTTAAGAAACTGCAAGTGCACATCCAGTATGCTCATTATGGTCACTCATTTCAAGGTTATTGCTATTGCTCATCTGAAGAATTTGAGGTTTGGACGCAAGTCAGCACATTAGGTTGACTTGACCACGTAGTAGAGGCATTGCATTTATTTGGTGGATAACAAGCCAACAAATCAATTAGATGTACACTGAAGAACCTTGTTTACCATGTTTGCAGACTAGAATACCATGGATGTGGTCTCTTCTGAGTTGGGCCAGCAAGCAAGCACCTAGCCCTAGGACTAGTTATCACCAAAGATACCTTAAAAACCACAGCAACATGTTTATTAGAAATGTATAGATTTCTGATATCGATACCTTCACTTCGATACCAGTTCCTGAATGATATTTTTCCCCATACCAATTTTATTCATTGATGAGATTAACCCCTTTGGCGTCGAAATTTGGGTAACACTTTAAAATAGGTAACAATTTTTTTCCCTTAGGAAATTCTTAATTTGCTGCTTATTAATAGTTAGTAAGGTAGTTGTTAATTTAGGTATTGGGTAGGATATTGGATGTAGAGTAAGGCATTAATATGTGGTTAATTAGCACATTAGAAAGAGGTAAAATAAAGTGTTACCAGTATCTAACTCGATACCCATCCCTCGATGCTCTGAAAACCTTAGCATTTAAAACCTCATCGTTCACGCTACAGTAAAATTGATTTTATTGCCAGAAGCACTTGTGGATTCAGAAAGCCTTTACATCACTGTTTGTGAGTGTTGATGCTGTAATGACCAGCCGTGATTATACTTGCTGTGTGAATAGCACTGTTGACACACACAAAGCTTCACTAGCATTTTTTATGACATCTTAAATTTTACAGCTCATGTTTTAATTTCCTGTCTTCCTCCAGGTTCTCTGGACTGCCTGCAGGGTCGATCTGCCAGTCTGTCCAGCGATGATGTAGTCGGACTGGGTCATGAAGGCTCAGTTCGTCTCAGTCAGTCGTCTCTGATTCCTCGTAGCTCCACCCTTCCCTGTGATGCCCTGCCTGCTTCACGCTCTTCCCAGCGGCCCACTTCTAAGCGGCCTTCCTCTCCTGGCAGCGAAATGGTTACCCTGGAGGAGTTTTTGCAGGAGAGTAACGTCCTGTCCCCACCCACTGTAAGTTGTTTTAACACTTCTAAGACCTGTTTGTTTGATGATACATTACTAGAAGAATTAGCGTATGTTTCCGGGGGATTTTAAAATGTGGGTAATCTTACATCGTTCATATGCTTTTATCTTTGTGTGCATATTTAGGCAGTGAGAATAGCAAAAGGTTTTTATATATTTAACTCATGATCAGTAGAGACATTTATGCTCCTAATTAAATTAAAATCAATTCCTAATTTGCGGCTTAGTAATATTAAGGAAGTATTGTTATGATTAGGGATCTAAAATATGGTCATTTTTGCAATACTGGAATTGGGGCACAGTAAAAATCACATGCTTTTCGCAAAAAATAAAAAAATCATTTTCATTACATTGCCTTTCAGGTGCAGACAGGAAGTCGAGAGGATCTGATGACTGATTACTTCACCAGATCTACTCGACCCGTCCCTCTGCGAGATGGTGCTAAAACCCCTACCAGTTATGTCTCGCCAACCATTAAGACTACTCCACCAGAACTAGATGGTCGGGTCGCCAAACCTGGACACAGCGTCAAACCAAGCGTTCGGCTCACGGAGACCTCCACGCCTCCTTCTCATTCGCAAACCCTTCCTAACAGAGGAGCAGGACTGCGGACCACACCGTTGCACCAGTCCAGTCCTCGCGGAGGTGTGGGCAGCAGCACCAACCTGAGTCGTACATTCAGCCTGGCCTCCGCAGACCTCCTCCGCTCCAACGGCCCAGACAGTTACCGCACCGAGGCAAGTTCTCCCAGTCCAAGCGACGTGGTGATGAGGAGGTCCGGAGTAGTTACCAGAGAAAGACCGATGTCTGCTAGGCTGGCTGGTTCTTCACCTCTGCCTGGAGACCCGGGGCACATATCCGTAGACCCCCGGCGCCTATCTCTTGCTCCTCCGAGAGATGAGCTGCCCCTCGCTAGTCCACCTCCAGTGCACTCTTCGTTTATGTCACTGCAGGCTGAACGGGAGTACGTTGGGAGCGGTAGCACCAGAGCAGGAGCGGCCCGTTCTGGACCTGCTCAAACGCGAGCAGCCCCCCATCGTGGCGAGGTGGCCATGGTGACTCCAGTGCGAGCCGTATCGGCGCTGAGGCTGAAGGATTTAGAGGAGGAACCTCTGGAACAAAGGCAGGCAGAGTCGCCCGTTTTGAAGAAAGCAGACACTGCGAACTTAAGCTATGCCACCAAGGAGCAGCCCACCAGCAAACCTGCTTCTCCAGACCCCAACAATGACCCTCAGACTGTTTGGTATGAGTACGGCTGTGTGTAGAACCTCAGATACGTCTGAAACTGCACTGTAAACAAATAATTTTTTTAGGTGCTTCAAAGGCACCAGTTGCGTTTGAGGGTCTTGCACATTCACACTGACCTGAAAAAGAATATATGGGGCACTTGAATGTATTTTTTCCCCCTTCGTATCCAATCGAATCCGCAGCTCTATGGCAGGCCAGTTCACGTTCTATTCTGAATGTGGAAAACAAATGTTGGGCTGCGTGCTAGGAGCCACTCCCAAGCATAATTACGGAGTAGCGACTGCATCCATCTTTAGGAAGCGCAGGACAGTTACAGGTCCATCACCGAGACAGCCTCATAGGGACCCATTACGGGAAGCAGCCTTTCTCTCATTTGCTCCCTGCTGACATACTATACCAAACAATCTGCTCTTTTCTGCTTCTTGTGGGTGACCATGTATTTGCTGTAGGACCTGGGTTTGGCTCAGACTGTGTTCAGAAAAACGCAACGCTCAGCTAAAAAGAGAGACGGCCAGAAGGTTGTTGGACACGAGAATAAGAAAGCACCTACCTTGTGATATAAGGTGGAAGAATGTATCGGGGAAATCTAGAGGGCTGGACATATTGCCCAGTTTCGCACAAGCATTTATATTAGTTCTAAAAAAATATTGAAGCTTAGTTTGGTGTTTTGTTTAGTGTTGTTTTTCCAGCACACTCATCTCATTTTATAACACTGCACAACCGTTCTTTTATTGGTTTATTTATTAATGTCCTTGAGGTAATTAATGACACTTGTTTGTGTTATATTGAAGTGTGTATATGCAAGTGTATATGTCTCACCTTTTCAAAACTGCTTTTTTGTTTTGCATGACTGATTGGTAAAGTCTAATGTTGAACACTGGAAGAATGGAGTAGTCTCATAATTGTCACCAACCTATCACCCCTTCATCCCTGTCAGTGGTGTTTTTCTGCCCTCTCGTGTCACCATCTCCAACTTCTGATGGTCTGCTGGGGCTTTCACAAGTCAAAGGCAAGAGCTGATCACCAAAGGCAATGGTGTATCTTCATAGAAATATGTTTGGATCAAGCATTCACACTGGGTGTGTGAATATAAGGAGAGCCTCCTGTTTGAATGTGCACAACTACTGGTTAAAAGATTTTAGATGATAAACAGCTGGTTTTTTACACTACTGGACATGGACATAGATCAGCACCTGTAAGATACTGTGTGTTTGATGTAAGGAGTAGATACCCTAACAACCTTTTACACTTAATGTAAAGTTTATTGTGAATTATAGAAGCCTGTGTAGTCAAAGCTGTTTTCCCAAACCTGTACTCTTTGTAATAAAGCTTTTTTTAATAATGCAGAGTTGATTTTAGTCAATGACACGAGTATAGTCATTTTTCTGGCATGCATAAAGTTTCGAACTGATGTTCTCAGAATAAATTAACATAGAAGGGGTAAAGGGGTTGCAGCGTATCTTGAGCTATCCAGCTCATCAGTTAATGGTAAATTAATATTTCCCATAGATTACATAATACTTGTTTGATGCTCTTCCAATCACTTTAGTTTGTTAATTAAGAGTAGTTGTTAAATTAAAGCTAAAAACTTGAGACCATGACAATTTGAAGCAATATATATTATTTGTAACTCAGGAAATAATGAAGTAACAGGGTTGGACCAAATATATATTACATTTCTGTCAAATAAACGTTTATAAAAAATACGTTTATTTGAGGAATGCAACAGTTTGAAACGCTGTGAATAATTCCACTGAGGAACACTTAAATGTTGCACACATCACATACATAATTACCCTTGTTACCAAAAGGTAGATAATAAGTCGATTAGGTTATGCGACGGAGCTGGCTGCTTAGACAGCACTTCGGACATTAGGTGGCTGCGTGCATGCCGTCCGCGCAGGCAGGTTACTACAGGATATGAGACGCATCCTGTGTCAGTGGAAGACACCGAGGAGTGTTTGATTCTGACTAATTGCGCCCATCATCACGTAAAAACACGGTTTACGCAATTTAATGTTTCCCCCTTTCTGACGCGACAACCCCCGGAACCCGGGAGCGATGTTATTTCTGAAAAAAAAAAAAAAAATCACTCCCACGAGTAAACGAATAGACCAACGCGAGTCTGAATGACAGAGTCGGTGGAGCAGTTGAGCTTGAGGATGTTTATCACACTTCAGAAATGCCTCGAATGAGACGCGTGGGATTAAAACCGGCAATCTCAAGGTAATGTAGCCTACTTTCATTAAATCTGATATACTCACATACTCCTTACAAAAGATAAGCAGGTACAGTACTAATTGTTGCTACAGTATACTTAGTATTATGAGACAGGAATGCAATAAAAACGTTGAAAATCATAAATCATTGTGGCATTTTTGCCAGAAAATATGGTTACCATGCTATTCGTATAAAAGTACGCAGATAAATGATGCTGATTAAAATTTTATAGCTTCCCAACATCTATTTGTAACGCACTTTTACAACAATATAGCCTTGTCAGCCAGATCAGGCTATTCATAATACAAGCGATAATCTACAAGTATTCCACTTCTGAACAATATATATATAGTATTTAGACGCATTTATTAAGTTGTTACAATTATATAATGTGATCATATAAGCTGCGTACTCTCAATTCGGAAGCTAATGAATTGCGCACAAATAGAGCAATACTATATATTAGCCTACTTATAATAATAGCTTAAAGAAATCAAAACTAGCCTATTAGTACGTTTTAAACTTTGCTTAAAATGCAACCGGTGGGATTACGGTAAATGTCTTTAAGAGGTGAAACATTTCCAAATCACGCGTGAGAGCAGTTAGAGAAGCACGTTCAAGCGCGCGTTCAAGCACATTTGCGCTATTAGGTTCATGTTTATGTTAGACAATCAGTCCCTAATAATCGATCTCATTTGGACTAAACATGCTGTTTTTTTTTTTTTTTTTTTTTTTTTGCATAATTTAACTTATGCCAGAAAATATAGATTCATCTAACACAGAGTCTTTCTATTTCTGCTGTGTAACAATAAAAAAAAATGTGTGCGAATGTATATAGATTTTACTTTGAATTCTGAATTGATAAGAAGCGTTTGGAGCTATTTTAGACAGATTTACATCTGTAACACACTTCAAATGAATTTCGCATTGGTCAGCAACTGCAATCATATTTTACAGGGGGAAAAAAAGTCTGTACTATAATTATGAATAACGTAATTGTTGGATTATTGACGCAGTGTGTGCTTAAGAACACCCAAAACCCATAAAACCCACGCATAAAAGCACAATAACTCATAGCTACCTCTTTCTGACCAAACCATTTTCTGTTCTGAACAGGAAATGAAATGCTTGTGTTATCATATAAAGGACTTCATCAAAGTTGCATAGAAGAAAACAGCTTCATAGTTTGCTTGGGAAATGTCAAATCTCTATAGGGGAGTCCCTCAGTAAGCCGGCTCCAAACAGAATATAAAGGACAAAATCAGAAGTGCCTTCCAGAGAACAGAAAAGCAATTCTGTTGAAAACAGCTCTGGGTAATGCTGCTGTACTTACACAGATGATGTTTATCAGGTCTGAGCGGTATTATTGAAGGCGTTGTGTATTTCTCAGATGCAGGGATACATTCTTTTGCATTTAATGGATTGGTGATGAAACATGTTGTTCACGCTGCTTTATTAGTCACTGCAGTCAAGGTCTCAATCCCACTATATCTAACACCTTTCATCAGCCAGACGTGAACCAGCCCATGGTCAGATTGAAAAGAAGCAACGTTCCCCAAATCCATGACATGAATTATGATTTATATATATATATATATATATATATATGATGTTTAAGACGCTTTAATTGCATTGCACAGGCTCTGCTTAACTAAGAAAACACCTTTACCGACGTCAAAGACGTATTGTGTTGCTGGATTCGTCATATGGCATATTGTGAGAGTACTAGATGAGTTACAATTATAACACCTCTTCCTGAATGTTTAGAGTTGAAAGAAACAGGCCACACACAAAACTTTTATCAAGCAGCCATCTCAATATAACCGCAGAAATTATTTTCATAAATGCAGAAGTACAGCTTCTGTCTGCTTGAACTGAGAAAAATCAAAATCCATTAGACAAGTATTTACTGAAAGCCTTTAAAAGTTTATGATTTTTTTTAAAGATAACCTTCACAGATGAACTCAACTTTCCCATGACGTCCAATACGTACATCAGAAAGTTGTAGCTTATCAGGCTATGAAAAGCCTGGTGGTTTTTGGACACACTAACTATGCTATTTTGTCTGCTTTCCACAGAATCCATGGAATGTTATTTGGAGACCTCTGTTGATTATGAACTTACCTACACTTGTTGAATAAGACATCAGCTAACATGAGGTTAGAGAGATGAACATGTCTGAGGAGCAAATAAACTGCACTATAAGCCACGAAATTCACCAGTACCTGTTTTCGGTTGCGTACATCCTTGTCCTGCTAGTGGGGTTTCCTGCCAACGCTTACTCGCTCTACCATGCCTGGCTCCAGCTGAAAGCCCGCAATGAGCTGGGGGTCTACTTGCTAAACCTGACCATATCCGATCTGCTGTACCTGGCCTCCCTTCCCCTCTGGCTTCAGTATATCTTCCAAGGGGACGACTGGAGCGGCTCGGAGTGGCTCTGTCAACTATGTGGTTTCCTGCTCTACGAGAACATCTACGTCAGCATTGGCTTTCTGTGTTGCATCTCCATTGACCGTTACTTGGCGGTGGTCTACCCTCTCCGCTTCTCGGCTTTCCGAACAGTACGAGCAGCAGCGCTGGTCAGCACAGTGGTCTGGCTCAAAGAGATTGCCGTAGGAGTGGTGTTCTTCCGGCACAAGGAGCTCAGCAGGGACAAGCACAACCAATCTGTGTGCTTTGAGCACTATCCCATGAAGTCATGGGAGTACCCAATAAACTACTACCGCTTTTGCATAGGTTTCCTGTTTCCTTTAGGAATCCTCTCCTTGTCGTACTTTAGAGTTCTCCGAGCAGTGGGCAAGAGCGCAGGCACGCAGACTGCCCAGAAAACTCGCATCAAGTACCTGGTGACCAGCACCATCATCATCTTCCTGGTTTGCTTCTCACCCTACCACGTCTTCCTGCTGGTACGCACCATACTGGAGCGGGACTGCGAGTTCATCGAGAAAATTTTCAACTACTACCATTTCTCGCTGTTACTCACTAGTTTTAACTGCGTGGCAGATCCAGCGCTCTACTGTTTTATTAGCGAGAACGCACAAAAGGACATTCAGAAGGCTCAGGAAGCTTGCACTCGGGTCTTCTGCTGTTGCTCGAAAAGCCATGGAAGGTTCAACACGCACTCTACCGAGCTTGCAGTCACCAAGGATACTGCTACAGGTACCTCAGTGGTAACACTCTTGCAGAAAACTGACGTTTAAAGATTTCATCTGTACAATGGACAGCCACAGCTGTTGCATACTGTTTTTCAACATCAGTCTGGCATTTTGTTCTCAAATTAAACTGCAATATTTCATGGTTTCGGTAAGCTACTGTTATGTGGTGTAATTCTCAGGGATTGCTACCTTGATAATTGTCAGTGGTTGACATTTTGAGGTTTTAGGAACCGATGAGCTAAACTGTTCCAAGTCCCTTTAGCTACATGTGCATTTAGAAGTTAAAACGGTGTCCAAGACTAAAACCAATTCTGCTTTCAAACTTCATTAGTAAATGATAATGGAATTTTCGGGTGAAGTACACTATTAAAGGAATTGAAACTAATCTTAAAGCCTATAGTCTATTGTCATCACTGCAAATTTCTTTTTGCAGATGCAGACCTCACAAGTCAGATTTAGCTATGACGCATGAGAATCAGTGACGTTTGCTTCACTGGTGTCAAACCAGGCACAATACAACTTGATGAAAATGTATGTATGCTTAACTTGATTCGATTAAATATATACGTTGGATTTGTATGGCTTTAGATGTTACATGGACCAATGTGATGAACTTTTATGGTGCTTTTGTCTCTTTCTGTTTAGCATTTCCTGCGAACTCTTATTATAGGAAAATAACAGCATCTTTTGATAACAGAATTTTCATTATGGGGGTGAATCCTTCTTCTAAGGAAACAATAGCAATGAAGCTGGATATTTCCTACGTTCTCATCTTTTACTTTGTAAGACATTGAGCACACAGACAGTTAACAAGCAGAGAAAGGTACACAGAGTGGGTGTGAAGGGTCAGCCACCTCCAAACAGACCATTTGAACCTGGACGGCTTCCCACTGTGATTTCATATCTTGGGAAAATAGATGAGGAAGAAGTGATTGATGGTTGCTTCCAGAAATCATGGATCTTCTGTTTGCTCAAACCGCTGAGGTAAATAAAGATGATGAGTGTTTGGTGCAGTGTTTAACTTTTTATGATGAAAGTGATCACAGCTAATACCAAAAAAAACAGACCTGTGAAAGTGTTCTCTTTTTCCTACTCATTCATAACATGTTTACAATGCATGCAAATTGTATGTAGGCTGTATGTAATCAAGATTGTTATCAGGTTATTTTTTATACAGTGACTCCAGTTCTGGTTCAAATACGGGACGTTTTATTATTGGCTGTACACTCTGTTGTTTATTGCACAAATCACTGGCAATGATTGTATTGCTGCACAGTATATGGAGACAGAAATGGTGCTGTGCTGTATTGCAGGGCTTTAACAGGTACAGAGAAATTAATTTGATTGTAGGTACTGTGTTATCTAGTCAGATTTTTGTAAGATAGTATGTTCTCTATAGTCTGTTAATTGAATTTTGGTTTTTGTTTGGCTTGTTAGCCTCAAGGTCAAAAAATACTGAAAATAATAGGTAAAGCAAACCCTTGCAGCAAATATGATATATGTGGTGCAAAAACATGATTAAATCTGTGTTGCACTTTCTCTCTCTCTCTACTAGTCAGACTTCTGGCTTTCTTGTCTGCATACCTTGTGAATTAAAAATAATCTATTTTCTCCAATTAATAATTATATTTTTATTTGTAATATTACTAAAGACTAAGAGTAGGTTTGGATAAATGGATAATTTGGTCCCAATTTATTAATTAATGCAACCAGGTGATCAAATTTTCCGTTTAAAGATTGCACAGAGAAATATACTAGTCCGTGTTCTTTCGTGGCTGTCTTTCTTTGGGTTTGATTATTTAACTCTACTGGAAGCAGAATTGTGACATTAATTGTGCACAAACAGAAGCCTAAATACAGATGGGATTAATTAGTATAATGTCATATTCCCAGTAAAACCATACTGTATACAGCACCATTTTAAAAGAAATTGAGAGGTTGGGCTATTTATTTTATTTTCATGGTTGTTAATCCGGTCCCAGAGAAATGTTTAATACTTCCAGGTGTAACCAGAGCCAGAATAATTAAAAGTCTGCTGTTTATTTAACTTTATGATTAAGGGTTTTGGGATGGTCTTCTCCAGTGTTGATTTTGGTTGAACCTTGGAAGAGGGAAAGACACTTAACTCTAAAAAGGTCAATGATAATACACAAATTTCCAAGTAACATGAATGTGTTATGTAACATGGATCTGAACTAAAACAGCTGCCTGTACTCTCTGATACACACGAGTTGTGTAATACAGTGTTTTTTGTTTTGTTTTGTTTGTTAATTTCTTTGGAGAACAACATGAATTTTTATAGTATGACCTAAAATCACAATAACCAATGAAGTACCACCAAAGAATTTAACTAAATGTGTCTATTAATTGGATTTAATCAGAACTACAAAACTTGGGCATTTCTATCGCCTTCTGTGGTTAATAATAAAATTGCATGTCACTGCATGGATAAAAGTAGCCTAATCGATGTCACAATTAAAAATAAAATTGGATCACATTACACCATACTTTATACACCAAGCAGTAAAAATGTTGTGGGTTATTATTTTGGTTTGATATGTGCTTTTTTACCTTATCTCTGCAGTTCGAAGTTTTAGTTTTGACAAATCGGTGATCCTTCAACAGATTTGACATTTCAACGTCCAAGTTTAATCATTGCTAGCTGACCAGACAAAATGTACACAACAAATTCCAAACAGAAGGGAGCATCCCTGTGCCTTACTCCCTCCAAAGGACAGAGCCCTCGAAGAGTGCTCTTTTAAGGGCGTGGAGCTCCCTTGGTGAAGGTAGCCAAATGTTACATCCCTTACGAAAATCAACCATGGTTTTTTTTTGTAGTAACCATGGTTTAACTAATGGTTTATTGTGTAGTTACTATGGTTTTACTACAAAAACCAGTTCAAACTAAGGGTTTTGTATTAAAACCATGGTTTTACTACAGTTACCATGGTTTATCAATGGTTTCTGTTGTAAAACCATAGTAATTATAAAATAAACCATGGTTTCACTACAGTAACCATATAATTGTAAAACCATAACTACACACTAAGCAAATGTTTTGATAATAACATAGTTTCGGGAGGAGCGTGGCCGAATTAATCACATCTGCTCTTCATCTCCTAATCATCACCTCATCACGATCGCCCAATCACGTTCCACCTTCCCACTATAAATCTCCCCGCTTTTCTCCCTTCTGCATCTCGCTTTATGCAACCCTCCTCCTCCCCCTTCTCCTCCGTCAAGCTCCATCTTCTCCTCTGGGGGGCATCGAAGGTGCCTGCAGGGCAGCGAACCCTTGCCCTCCCTAGGGCTCAGGCCACTAGGGTTCGGGGCCTGCCGTTCTCCCGACTCGCTTCCCGGACAGCTCGCCAAATTTGCTTTAATTTATTTGCATTAAATCTATTCACTAACGCCCCTTGCATTAATGAGAAAGTGCGAACTCTTGAAACCATGGTTAAACTATGGTTTTTGTAATAAAACCATGGTTTTACTAAATATACCATGCTTTATCAATGGTTTCTGTAGTAAAATCATTGTAATTATAAAATGAACCATTGTTTTTTTGTAGTAAATCAATAGTACAAAATGAACCATGGTTTTACTGCTTACTTACCATGTAACCATGACTTATTTAATGGTTCTTCTGCAGTAAACATGTTGTAAATATTAAGTGAGCTAAATTGAGTATGGAATGAGTTCTGTACCAGGCAGAACATGTTCTATTTGTTGAATTCAATTGTAGTGCAATATAAAGTATCAGTTTTGAGTTGTAAATAGTGTTGTGGTTTATTATGCAAATTTAAAACATGAGAAGATCGGTCCTTTTAAATCTATAGCAACTATTTAAGTACTTTAACAAATATTTAAATAAATAAATAAATACACACATATATGTGTGTATGTATGTGTATGTTAGGGTAGTTATAGCAAAGTTTAACATAAACAAATACTGCAATCGCTTTTTTTTACATGAAATAAAAAGGCTGAGTGATGCAAAATTTTTTAAAATATAAAAGTGCCACTTTGGCCCTCTATCATACATTTTGCACATATGAACTGGTCATAGAATTACAAAATGAGTTTCAAATTCGCGATTTAACAAAGAGTTCATGTGATTTTAAGAGGTTTGTTAATGTGAATGCTGCGCGACTGTGACGTGTTTAAATGCGCGTGCGCGCTGAATACAGGTGTTCAAGCTGCAGTGGAGGGAGTCGCCATGGAAACGGGGCACGACACTGTAGCTGCAAGCCGTGAATCTCCGTCTCTCGCTGCTGTTTTCACTGCTTTCAGGTGAGTTTATTCCCCAATATCACACAAATATCACATACAAGTGTTCCAGACACTTTCGCCATATGCTGGATCCTCCACAACAACTATCAAATACACCATCTGATCCATCTCCTTGACGATTTCCTTGTCATTTCCCCATCCCACGCCCCACCAGCAGCCAACCTGTCCATGGTCCTTAAAGTTTCAACAAACTAGGGATTTCCCATTGCTGACGCTCTGTCTCGTTTTCTGTTTCAGAAATTCCGGTTCCTCCCTATTCACAACTCATATTCCTCTAAACAACCCTCTGAGACCCTTATTCGAAAAATCCATCAATTCCATGCTGCTAGCCATGGCCCCCAGAACTCTCCAATCGTACCTCACAGTTTGAAGAGCTTTCAAATCCTTCCACCATAGCTTTAACCTTCCCTTCCAGGATTTCTCCCTACTCTCCATTACCTCATTCATATCACATTTGAATTCTTCTAGGTTCCTCCAAGCCAGTCCATCCACCCCACCATCTCCGATCTCTCTATCCTAGACCACAAAACCATGTCTTTTTTCATCAAACACAGTAAAACGAACCAATTTCACAGAGGCCACCATGTATACATCTTTAAACTGCTATGCCCTTCTCAGCCCTACCAAACCCTACGAACCTACCTATTCTACAGAAGCTCATTCACTTCCTCCCCACTCAAACCCCTCTTTGTAAATGAATTAAACCAACCCCTTACTAGGTTTTGGTTTCAAAAACCCCTTAAATTCGTCCTGTCAAGATCAGGAATCGACCCAGATCGTTTCTCATTCCACTCTTTCAGGATCGGAGCCTCAACCACAGCCACCAAAAGAGGTTTAGCACCAAATCAGATCCAAACCCTCGGCCGTTGGTCCTCAGAGGCTTTCAAATATTACATACGCCTCAACCCAACCTCAATCCTCCAAGCCATGCTAACCATTTCCAATCCTTCAGATAACCACAGACCACCCACCTCTTTCCAAAACCAATCTACCTCCCACCTCCACTAGAGGCTCCCATTTCCTCAGTAATTTTTCCCTGCCTCCGTTAGAGGCACTCCCTCATTTTACTCATTCCCCGCCTCCGTTAGGGGCACCCATATCCGTAGTAGCGCTACTTCCCGCCTCCCTTAGAGACTCTCATATTTAAAGCAATTGCATTTTCCGCCTCCGTTAGAGGCATTCCCTTATCCTACTCACTTCCTGCCTCCGTTAGAGGCTCCCATACCTTTAGTAATTCATTCCCCGCCTCCGTTAGAGGCTCACATATTTTACTCATTCCCTGCCTCCGTTAGAGGCACCCATATCTATAGTAGCGGTATTTCCCTGCCTCCGTTAGAGGCACCCATATCTATAGTAGCGGTATTTCCCGCCTCCGTTAGAGGCTCTCATATCCACAGTTGTTTGCATTCCCCGCCTCCGTTACAGGCTCCCATATCTATAGTAGTGTTATTACCCGCCTCTGTCAGAGGCTCACATATCTACAGTGGCTACATTTCCCGCCTCCGTTAGAGGCTCACATATTTGACTCATTCCCCGCCTCCGTTAGAGACTCTCATATTTACAGCAATTGGATTCCCCGCCTCCGTTAGAGGCTCTCATATTTACAGCAATTGCATTCCCTGCCTCCGTTAGAGGCTCACATATTTAAATCATTCCCTGCCTCCGTTAGAGGCACCCATATCTATAGTAGCGGTATTTCCCGCCTCCGTTAGAGGCTCTCATATCCACA